>JAEBDU010012642.1:0-54675 GCA_016802625.1 Heliconius numata | reverse complement strand
CTTCTATTAGTTGTATTAAGTCCCCCTGAAGTGTTTTTTTTAGTTTATATTCAATGTACAGATTTTACCCCCTTAACAGTTTTATTATATATATATAGATATATAGATATATAGATATATAGATATATAGATATATAGATATATAGATATATAGATATATAGATATATAGATTAAGTAAAAGTTGTTTACTGGCGTCTATATTTAACCAGATTGGCAAACTAGTTTAATAATATTTATTACTCCATAAGCCATTCAATATAATTGTTATAATAATAGTGTAAAAAACAGTAGTTAATATTTATTTAGTATACTCGTAGCCACGGTCGCACTGCAAGCTTACTAAAAAAATTGAAAATTATAAATTTTATTCGTTTGTGTAATGTTTGATAAGCATATTTTTTTCACATTGTAAAATTTTGTCATAAATTTTGTTGGCGAGCTTCATAGTGTTTCAGATACGAAGAAAAATAACGTGACTCTTCTCGATACTTACTTTGCAAGGTAAGTTTAGATTTGAAAATTTTGCAACGTATCCAATATAAAAAATTCTGACCATCAAACTTTTCTTCAAGAAGATCTTATGGCCATTCCTTAAACAACACTTGCCCAATATGAAATTTAATTTTTTAACTCGCATATACCATGGTAGGAAAATGGTAACCTAGTGTTAAGATACTCCTTTCCCCATTAAGAAACTTCTGTTCCCCACGTTCCGCCGAATTCTTGAGGCATTGCGTGTTGAGTGGCGGACCCCAACGCCGTGCTATGCCTCGTTACCAGAGCTATTATTAAATATTACATTTCTCTCAAATATCCTATATTCATTGCATATCGTCAGCAACTATGTTAAAATAGTCCCATAAAATAGCACATTGATTATAAATACATGGACATTGAGGTTATTCATGCCTTCCATAATGACTGGTAGGTGCGCCATTACCTGTAACAAATGAAAATGTGGAAAGATTAATATTCGGTATTCATTTGATTTTCATCTGCCTAATAATTACGGATTATATTGAAGGCATAGTGACGTAGCGGTATAATACGATGGTTGTAGATTCGATATTTTCTTTTTATTATAAACTTAAGGGATACACCGTATATAGGAGTGTGGGTGGAACCTAATTTTAAGACATTCCGTTCTACATATACCGCTGAATTTTTCGGGACATTGCATTTAGAGCAGTGGAACTCAATGTCGTGGTTTTTCCGTGGTACCAGAGCGAACAAATGAAAATATTAATGAATAATATTTAATTCTTCCGACGCGATTACAATCATAGTCTGTGGGACTACGCAACAATGGCCTTATACAAAAAAACGCTATCTAAAAATATCTATACTTAGAAAAAAACGATGAAATGCCTTTGTTTACAAAAAAGGAGTATACGAGATAGAGAGGGCGCGATCAAGCAAAGCAGTCACGTTGTCTCATAAAGGAGATGGCATTGAGAATAAAAACTGACGCTTTAAATATTCACAGGTCTTGTACTTATACATATTACTTTTATAATGGAGGAAAATATTGTATTACTATGTTTTTTATTCGAGACCGAGTGGCGTAGTGAGGTAACGTAAACGCAATGGTTGTGCATTCGATCTTTATTTAAAGTTAATTTTATTTAAATCAATAATAGTCTCTACTCTGGGAAATGCCGAAAAAAATATAACAATTTATTTATTTTACTTATTTAATACTAGCTGACCTGGCGAACTTCGTACCGCCTAACAGTCATTCTTTATTTTGTATTTTTTAATACTTATTCCGCTATTTGGGACACCGGGTCGGCTAGTATATAATAACAATACTTTATTGCACTAAAAACAAAGAAACGATACAGTAACAATATTTACAAAAAGACAATAAAAAGTGCAATGGCGGGCCTTATCACTAAAAGCGCTTTCTTACATGCAACCGTTTGAAAGAAAAAAAGATAACAGAAAGGTGTAAATAGGAATAAAAAATATGATATTATTAAATATAAATAAGTTATCTTATAAACATACATACACTGATAAAAACATAACATTCCCTAATTCTTTTTTTTCCAGAGAATCTTGCCAGAGCGCCATCTATTGTGCTAACAGTTAAACTGTCACCGTTCGATCATAGTTAAAACATACCGTTTTCTCAGTATAAATAATCAAAAACTATATTTTGCTAAAGTTTTAAAATTAATAATATTTCTCCCGAAGTGATTAATGCTTAACAAATAATAACTTGTTGAGATATGTTTTATTCGTTATCAAGATTCGTTAGTTCTTACTATTTGTTGTCAATAGATCTCCAATATTAACTTCTTGAAAACGTTAAATACTTATATCTTTTGATAGACTGAAGCGATTGCAATGAAATAAAAACTAAAACCTACTCTGATTTACTTGTAATTTTTATATATAAACGTTGCTTACATTTGTTGTGTACTTTTTACGTGATACGTGTTCACATAAACACACAAACAGACAAACAGATAAACAGACAAACAGACAAAAATTCCAAAAATGCTGGAAATGGATTCTGTTAATTGTCCTTTAACACCCTAGCTATTTTTTTTTAAATATTTTCAATGTACAGAAATGACTTTTCTACAGATTTATTATAAGTATAGATCATATAGTAGATAATAAAAATCAATTTTTGATATAGTAAAAATCTGATAATATAATTATACTCATAGTTTTGTAAAAAAGTTTTAGGTTTTCCCTGAGAATTTGCTTAATAGGTAGTAAGCAGTTTACACTTTACGCTGATGATATTCCAATAAGGTTGGGCTTTATCCACCAAAGCCAGGATATCCTCGCTTAAAGCCCGATGCCATGTTAAGTCCTCCACTCAAAAGACTGGGCAATTTTCGTATTTTTCATTCAATATTTAGATTTTTTATACCATTTTACTGTCACTATTAGTAATTATAATAGATATCAAAACAAATATTTAAATTAACTCATAAGAACTAAGCAATTAATAATAAAGAGGCACCAACACAATCGTGAACCAAACATCGCTGGCAAGAACAATATCGTCCTTCGAATATCTGGGGCTTGAAACGGAAATCTCAAAGGAATGTCTTTTGTTCGCTAACAATGCTCCGTGTACTTCAATCTTATCTCTAAGTGGTGAATTTATCTTAAACTACCTACCGTCTGCGAATATATAACTTGAAGAAATTTAATTATGTATTTGTGAAATAGGCTTCTGGTTTTTTTTATTATAATTATAAAAATATTATTACTATAGTAAATAGTTTCAAAATTATTAATTTACTTCATTGAGTAAGGCTATCTTATCTCTTAAGTAAGCAATATGCCTTATATGGTATTAAATAAAGAGGAAAAAGAGTTAGTTTAGGTCTTTTAATTCTCCAAGCCTTTGTATCAGGTTGTTTGCTATTTGGGTGGTAATTAGCTCGGCACCGAAACAGCTTAATTGCGACAAACAAAAGGATGCGAAACATTAGCATTACCAACGTTTCACCATTTAACTCTTAAATAAGAGGTTCACAGTAATTTATTTTTTTAATAACATTTTGTTCTTATAATTTATTATTTGGTTTTCCTCATTATTAGTATATTTTTTTTGTTTAGATTTCTTCTTCTGTCGTCTGTCTGTGTATAAAATTCTTCTATGACCAATTTGGATGAAATTATGGGTATATTTAAAAAGGTTATTGGATGGTTTGGGAATATAATTAGCCGTGATAGATGTCGCTGTAGTCACTTTTTACTATAAAATTACACAAAAAAAATGTTTAGAGTAATAAGCACATTTAGATATTCAACTCGAAGATGGACTCGAAGAGGCGAAGAGGGAATTTTTCTAATTAACCTTTACTTTCAACTTGACACATCTCAAATAATTAAGATTAAAATAAATATAAATACTTGTATTATGTTGGTTCATTAAATAAAAATCTGTTTAAATATCTAAAATATTAATAAAAGCAATTAAGCATTCATAAACATCTCAAAATATTCTTTTGATGACCGTCAAAAGGTAATTATTCCGTAACATTAAAGGAGCTCCTTTAATTATACCGAAACGAGCTTCTAAACACTTTTCAAAGGTAAATTGCTATGGGAACTTCAGTCATGCGGGATAATCGCCAGCTGTAATGCTACAAAACGTTTTGATATTAATTATATAGATTTTTAGAGAAATTGGGATAAATCGCTTATATAGAAGATAAACCGGATGTGAAGTCAGACCGGAAGTTAAAATATTCGTAAATTTGTTAATCTATATATGTAAAAGGACTTGTCCTCACTGACTGAGGTAAGACGCACGCACAGCCGTAACCGCTGTGCGTAGAAACGTGAAATTTGGACAGATGTTTACTTTCGTAATCTGGACATCCACTAAGAAGGGATTTTGAAAAATTTTAACCCTAAAGGGGTGATATAGGGGTTGAAAGTTGGTATGGAAAAAAATTTAAATCGGCACCGATTTTTATAAAATTTAAAATTTAGATTTTTAAAAGTATTTAATTGAACACGTGTTTCATCGTTTTCTAGAATTCTTCCCCTAAGGGTGAAAATAAGGGGTTGAAAGTTTGTATGGAAAAATCTTTAAAACGCCACCGATTATTATAATTTTTTTAATTTAGACTCTTAAAAATATTTAATTGAACATGTGTTTCATGGTTTTCTAGAATTCATTCCCTAAGGGTGCAAATAAGGGGTTGAAAGTTTGTATGGAAAAATCTTTAAATCGCCACCGATTTTTATAAAATTTGAAATTTAGACTCTTAAAAATATGTCATTGAACACATGTTTCGTGGGTTATTAGAATTCACCCTTAAATACGCAACCGAAGCTGCGCGCGTCCGCTAGTTGAGTATAAAGTAAGCAAAATTTTCTCAATCATTTGTTTAGCTTCATGCTACAACGTACACTAGTACATAGCAGGATAGTCTAAGGGAACTTGGATACTAAGTGTTAAGACACTCCTTTCAATTTCATACACTTTCGTTTTATACTTTCCACCGAATTTTCAAGACATTGCTTGTTAAATGGAAATGGGAATCGAAACCGCAACCTTCGCGTGTACAACAGTTGCACGCCTTGTCCTCTGAGCCACGACGACCTAACTCTTGTGTTATATGCATATAATTACTTTTATAATGCAGAATATCTGTGATATTCTAATTTATCATAAAATAAATCTTCTATATCTTCTTTTTTAATTTAAATTTGAATTGTAATTTACATTTCGTTAGAAAAAGTATGTTATTTTAAAATAATGGAAAAAATTCTGGTTCCAATTTTAAAGTATGAAGTTTCGAAGTTTTTTCAACGTCCAAGTATATTTTTTTTAAATTAGCAATCTTTAATTTAATAATGTTGGAATAAATCAAATACATATAAAATATAATTAAATGGTGCACTGTACAACTATAGAAGTAATGTAGTCATTATTTTATGAAAATCTATAAAAAATATACTAAGACTAAGTTACTTAAAACTTTTTAATTTTCGGGTTTCGAAAATAATTATTTTAAATTTTTTTCTTAAGAAAATTACTCTGCAATAGATTTATACAGAGAAAACAGAGACTGTATTCAGAATTTCAAATTTATACGATACCTTGTGTGCGTATGGTAATTTATACGACCACAAAGCTTTGAGACTCACTCATACAGGTAAGTTATATTTTATAACTACTTAGACAATCGTAGTATTATTGTTGAACATATATACCTATTTTTAACATTTTAAAATGTTGTTTCAAATTTAAGAAGGAAAAATACTTTTCATAAGAACCTAGCTTACGATACAAAGCCACGCTTTGTCTTCTACAGCCAGAATAAGAAAAAAAAACATATTTTGAAGTGGAAATCGAACCAATAACTATTGTTTTTACTACGTCTCATTATTAAATAACCGTTTATAAAAATATAAATAGCATTTTTTTGTCTACTGCGCTATAATGGTCAGAAATTTAATACTCGAGAAGCTTAAAATCCTCCTCAGCATAGCCATTAAAGCTTACTAAAGCGTTAGACCGAGAAATGAAGATCTTTTCGAGACAAAGATTAAACGATAAAGGTTAAATACCGTCATAATTTTTTTTTATATTATCGGCATATATTTTTATGTATATAGGTACTAGTATTTATGATTTATTGGTGCAGTTCACTATGATAATAGTATAAGGTTTAAATTTTGAACAAAAACTAATGCAAGGTTTGCAACTCAAAATGGGAGAAAAACGAGGATCTGAATTAAATTCTTAGTCTTAAAAACGAAACAAAGAAAAAATCATATAAGAAAAAAAATAGATTATATTGTGATTTTACTCCGTTTACAATTTATTGCTATAGATATGTTTTACTTATACGCTATAAAGACCATCCTTTGATACAAGTATGTATTTCACAAGATCGTACTCGAACTAAATGTGTATAAAAAATCACAGTCCGCCATTTTGTTGCGGCGGCCATTTTGAATAAACTATGATATAGATTATAAGTAATTTTATATAATCCAGTTTACAGCATTTCAGATCCACTAACACACATATTAACACGACAAGTAAAAAAAAATCTTGTAATTAGACAGAATAATTAACGACGACGTCGTGGCGGAGACACGTGATTGATTACACGCGATGTGAGCTAGAAAGTGATAAACGCCCTCCACTATCATCACGAATCAGAAGTTTTTCTGTGCTTGCATGACATGTTTTTATAGCTTCACGCTGTATCCCGCATATAGCAGAGTAGGCAGACGGAATCTAGTGTTAATCTTGTGGCTTGTGGATCTCCACCACGAACGGCCTCACTACAATTGGTCTAAGAATGTTGAAATTTGCTGTGTAGGTTAGACACAGTACATGAGCTCTAAGCGAAGGATTTCTCAAAATTCCTACGGCTACGGTAAACAATGGGATTTTCCATTGAATTGATGTAAGCGCAAACTAGGTTGCGGCCAACAACTAATATTAATTTACACTAATATTAGAGTTTGTTTCCCTGACCGCGCTGATCCCAGGAACTATTGTATAAGATAGTCCATTCAACGAGTAAGACTATAACATATATATTATACCACTTTATCGTTTCAAAGTAAATCCACTATACCTGCAGACGGACTTACCACTTTCACAATCAGTAACTTCCACTAGCTCTCTTGGGGGAACCCGCAGTAAAAGCTAGTATAGTATGAAACTAATTAAATTGGCCTCCGATCAGTTTAATAAGTCAAATGTCGCGCTCGAAGTTGTCTGTACTTTGCGGTCCCGTATGAAACTTTAGCCACACACTTTGCAGTACACTGGTTTCAGTTCAAACTTAATAGAATTTAAGTGAAAATACTATACAGATAGACTCGTAAGGTGATTGTCAACTCTATGGCTTAGTTAAATAAAATTTATTTATTTTAATTAAATATTAAATATTTTCATTTTCTCGCTCTGGTAGTGAGGCAAAGCGCGGCGTTGAATTCCGCCACTGCTTCAAGAATTCAGCGATGGGGCACGGAAGTGTACGGAGTATAGGTACTACCCTACCCTAGATTCCCTTTGCTTATCCTGCTATTTGCAGAATACTGTGTGAAGCACTGAAAAAGATAATAAGTAAAATAAAATAATATTAGCGTTATAAATTTGTACCAACCCTTATCAAAAGTATTTAGATAAGCATAACCGCAGGATTATAAAAGGAAAAATACCTAAGCCTTGTAGAGATTACAGTACTTTAAACTTTTGTAATCGTTATTCGAGAGACATAATAGTTAAAGTTTAATTAAAAGTCTCTATTTACATTAGACAATTATAAGTTTAATTAAAATTTATATATTTTATTTACAGATTTGTTTTATTTTTACTTCACTCTGTATCCCGCACATAGCAGGGTACAAAGAGGGGACATAGTGTTAAGCCACTTTGTTCTCCATTAGAATACCGTTATCCAGTTTCCGCCAACTTTTTGAGGTATTGATGAATGCCATCAGTGCCTTCAGAATTCCGTGGAAAGTGGTGAACGACGACGGTATCTTAATGGGAACGGAGTGTCTTAACACTAGATTCCTAGGACCTGTCTGCCTACCCTGGGAATATAACCACTAAAAAAAATTCTCACGGGAACAGAAAAAAGGCCACACAAACAAAAATACTAATTAAATACAAAAGTAGTTTCATTCAAACAGCTTCACGCTGTTTGTTTTAAGATGGAGAAAATGAAAATATTAAGTATCTCATCTTCTCGAATGGGAATCGAACCAACAATCATTGTGTATACATTCGCACTCTAGTGCACCCCTGCGCTACGACGGCCTCTATAATATTCTAATGTGTGCATTTGTATGGAACAAACCAACCTTAATATGAGACCATTTCATTCAACTTCTGAACAAACTTCGCATCTAACTAAATATGTCATCATAATGTAAATAGAAGCGAATGCATTGCCATAATTAAAATTCTTGGAAAACAGACATAACTATATACAAAACACAAAATTGAAATGGAATACTAATAAACTAGATAGTAGTCGTTGTGGCAGTTGGAAAGAGTTTATATGCCATGGTCGTGGATTTAATTCCTGTTTCAGGAAAAGTGAATTTATTTATTTTTGGTATAGGTGGACAATCTGTTCTTCGTCTTCGTCTGCATTATTGGCATTAGATATTATGAAGTGTATGTGTTTTTATCTTGTTTTTTTAAAACCGTTAACTGCTTCCGATTTGTAACAGTATGTAAAACAACAGAACAACAGAACATTGTAATTTTATATACGCATGTAGATAATATATACAATATTTAATTAAACGGCTGCTCTTAATTATTCATACGCTTACCTCGTTCAGTTCGGGGATTACCCGTGACACGTGAAGCGAGCATTACCGATACACTATGGGATTACATTATAAATAATTAAAGTTTTTTATACATTATTAGTTTCGCAAAATGCGTACCCATAGTTTATCTCTATATATTTCACGTTAGATATATGTTCTATGAACCCACCAACCTACCAAGTAAAGGCTTAGGATAGCGTTTCAAAAATCTGTCAACGAAACCCTCATAGTTACTGAGCCTTTGTCATCCGCTTGTCCGCCCTTACATCAAACTGTCAGAAGTCCAATATTCCTCAGGTAAACTATCAATATTGTCATATATTACTATACTAGACCGTTTATTCATGAGATATAACACTCTTGTAGCCCAATTGTTATGTTGTAATTTGTTTAATCTTACGCGTTGTCGTAGGTTGTAACATTTTTTCCGCTTTACGTAACACGTAGCCTAGAACTAGACACTTCGTCGCAATTCTTAAAGAGAAAAATTATTTTTTAGCCTTCATCCTTTATTTTTTTTATAGCATAGAATATATAAAGATTGACTACGCGTTTCGTCTTGTTATCTAAGTAAATAAAAATATTTCTTATCCCTAGTGAAAATCGAACCCACAACCATCGCCTTTACACTGTGCCGCTTTGCTATGATGGCCTTTATAAAATGCATGGTATGTATTTGTATAGTGAAACCTGCTTGTAAACTACTTTACCAGAGTATAGTGTTTTAAGCAAAGACGTTGTTGAGCATCGTTGCGTTGGCAAACTCCTTTGTACATGATATCTTGTCTACACTATGTGGGACATTAGGTTCTTCTACCACGTACTTTAATATAGCATTTTTAAAGACTACTTAGAAAATCCAATTTAAACTACAAAACAATTAGAATTTAATTAATTCTTAATATTTCAAGGAGAAATAATCCTTGTCCTAGATTCTTCGTTTTTCATTTAAAACATTGCGTGTCGATATCAATTACAGCACTTTATCTCACCTGATAGAAAAATCGAAAATATTTTAGGTACCTCAGTTGACCAGCCTTCGAGAAAATGTAATGGTGGGTTATGAAGAGGTTCGATGACAGCGGACGAGACGAAAGAGATATGGAGAAGCCGTAGTGAGAAGCTAAAAGATGTTACCACGACTGAGAATCGAACCTTCATCCGTCGCGTTTATATTTACACTGTTTATATCATAATATCGAGTTATTTAGGAATAACAAAGTTTATCCTTACACAGCTTACATGTAATCTCTAAAATTATATTTATTACAATACAAGTTATAATAAATGCGCACCACGTATCGTAGTTTGTGAGGGGATGAAGTACAAAGCCGGGCTCCGGTAGATGTCAGATTATCTGCGGGGTATAAGCCTGGTAGGTTTCATTATAGTTTTTTGTCTGAAATACATTTTTTTTTTATTCTTGGTCTAGAACAGGTTTTGTAGAGAAGGTCGTCAATTTGTGCGTACTGAAGTCTAATATCATGAAGCAGGTCCAATAGCAGTGTTTGAAGTCTAAGATTTTTGTTGTTCTGGTTTACACTATAACGGATTTTTAGTTTAATTGAAATTATAATTGAGTATATAAAATTCTCCCATTACTGGGTGACTACTGGATTACGGTTATTAGAGTTAAAATTTTAAACATAGTAAGGTTACGGAGTGTTGACTAAGATAGAATTTATTAAAAAATCTTATGGGAACGGGAAAAAAACGAGAATGGCTATATTACGTCCTAAAGCAAACGCCATGTTTGCCAATTACGCCAAAGAAAAAAATATTAGCTTATCATTCCATCATATATGTATGTATGGTAAGTAAGTATATAATATAATGTTATGGGGAAGACACGCTGATTCCCCTTTACATACAACATTCAAAGTTATCTCAATGGCACGAATGCTGTGTTCGAGATCGTTAGCGGTAACGGCGTTACCCATAAGAACATATACCTAATTACAAGTGTATTACAATTTTTGAGGAAGACGTGTTAATATTTTACTCATACAGGGTCATAAAGCTATCTATATTATGTTCTATCAGTAACAAATATTAGAAAACTTAACTTTACATATTTAATGAACCGATGAGAGAACCTAAACCCAGTACTTGTTTCTACTGTTAGAGCGTGAAAATTTAAATATAAAAACACACCGAGAGGAGATCGAACCTAAAATCATCGTGCTTTCCATCAGATGGCCTTAATAATAATTTGCTTTAACCAAATATAGACCATATTTGGTTAAAGTAAATAAATGTGAAGCTTTATCACATTAATGTAAGCTAGCCAAACCACATTTTCCTATTACTTTTGCGGAATAGAACTTAATTAAATAAATTACAAAAATAAATAGCTTCATGCTGTATCTTGCATGCAGCAGTAGTAGGGCAGACTGAAGGAACCTAGTGTTAAAACTTCGTTTATTTTTTCATGTTGAGCAGTGAATCTAAACGCCGTGCCTTGCCTTGTCTAGAGTAGGGTAAGGAAATGAAAATAATTCATCATTTCAAAATAATTCTCCCGAGTGGGAACCTACAACCACCATCGTGAAGCTGCCCCACGATGGCCTCAATAGCAGTTATGTCTTTTAATTATTTTTAATGTATAATTTTATACACCATGAGTTGTCGTATTAAATCTGGCTACTTGCTAGTCCGTGCGCGAAGAAATTCGATGTGATCCTTTTATGATAGCAATAAAATAAAAAGCGAAACCATCATAAAAAACGGGCTCGAAACATTTCATAGCGCCTATAAAACATTTATAAAAGCTGTTATATGAAAAATGGACCAAGATATGTTTTTTTTTATTTGTTTTTTTACAGTAGGTATTTGATTAGCAGGTTAATTTGCAATTAATTATAGTAGACTAGTGGACCCGAACGCGGCTACGCCCGCTTGAACTATACGAATATTTAAAAATATATTTATGAAATTATTTTCAATTTTAAATAAAGAGATTTTTTAGACGTTTTCTAACAACAAAATTTGCAAATCGTGCTTAGCAACGGTAGCATAGCGACGGTTGTTATTAACATGGCGGAATAAATTGCATGTCAAATTAATTAATATTTTAATATATTGGTATATATCTAAAATATTACAAATATGAGAAAAAAAAGTATCCCATGTTCATCCCGAGACCCTCAAGTATCTCTATATGAGTATTTTATCACATTTAAATTAGCGGTTTGGCCCTGATTGCGTAAAAGACAGACAGACCGACAGAGTTAGTTTCGAACTTATAATATAGGTTTGGATTATGTCACAATCGTGCGACTGTAGCTTAGATTCCCGCTAGTTACTAATACTTGTATAATTATCTCCTATATCTCGTTATCTATCTCACTTCCACAACGTGAACACATGTGTGGACATGTGGACATATCTCTTGTGTGGATATGAAATTACATGTGTGGACGGGAGATGTGGATGAAAATTTTTATTTGTAAAGAACAAATATTTATTAGTATGCGACACCCATATATTATAGTACGAATTCATCCAATTGTGATTTTCTATATGATCAGTTTATTAATTTAATAAGCAGGCGAAGTCGCGTGCAGGTTGCAAATATGTATATACATATGTATATAAAAGCTATATATATGTCTTATAAATAAATATCTTTTTAATATAACTGTATCCACTAATAAAAACAATATAAAAATCTTATTTAAAAACTGACGAAGTCAAGTCTCATGGGTATACCACTACTCCCTCATAAACCAAAGTAAATATTATTATTTCATTATAGAGATTTTAGCTTAAAAATGTTTTATAGAACTCTGTTTAATGAAAGCTAGTATGTTTGAGTTTATTTTAGTTTTATATATATATCTCATTTATTTACGTCACTGCGATCCCTCTGTTACTATTTAGGGCTATTGGGGCAGTGGTACAGTGACTAAAAGTGAGCGTGATGGTAGCGGATTCGATGTCCGTGCAAATGGAATAATTAATTTGAAGCCTTGGAAAGAGCGTTTAGGCATTCAGTTACACCATTCTTTATGCTACGTTTTAAATCCCATCAGTGAAACTCAACCTATTTTATAAAATTCCGCAGAAAGTGGGGAACAGAAGTGTGTTATTGGGGATGAAGAGTCTTAACACTAGTTCCCAGGGTCCTTCAGCCTACCCTGCTACATGCGGGATATAGCGTGTTAGCGTGGTTATGGCGTTCCGAGTACCAGTTGAGAACATACCACTTCCCCAATTACATAATTGAAACATATCCTGCAATATAACTATCAAGTAGGTATAATGCACATGACGTACTGCCTCTATAAATCCACCGTTTGGACACTTGCCAGCGCCGCAGCTGCACCGCGATGCATCGTTGTGGAAGAATTTAATTTTAAAAGTGAACGTATCAATATTACATCAGTATTCCTATGTGACCTGGATATGGCCAGGTAGGTAGGGTAGTTGTATTTGTTTTAGGTAAAATAAATACCTCTAAAGGCATCATTTTTAACTCATAGCAAGAGGGCACATGGAACCCTAATGTTAAGACACTCCTTTTCCATTAGGACATTTCTGTCTCCTTCTTTCTGAATTCTGGAGGCGTTTTGATTGGTGAAATTTAACGCCGTGTTTTCTTTATTCAAGTAAATTCTGTACATTTAAATCATTGGATAACATAATTTAGTTTTAGAGAATTTTGTAGACAAAAATACATGCACTTGCAAAATTAGTTCAGGCGCTTCGAAGCCTAAATTACTATACCACATATCTACAATATTTGAAACTGAATACCTCCTTTTTACAAGTCGGTTAAACACAAGACCTTTACATTTCTTTCATAAAAGATTCATTCATAATGAAAAGCATTTGAAAAGAAAAGTTTTCTACTAAAAGAAGCTAAGAAAAAGGCATCGGGGAGTATAAAACACAATAAGCTCTTTACAAAAGTCAAATAAATCTTGAAAACATCGTTAAAAGTTTAGATTCTGAAGCAAATATGAATATTAGTTATTTTGATGATCCATTTAATATTGAGCTTTGATATTTTGTTATTTATTCTTTTAACTTGTATTATTTGCGGAAAATAAACATAAAGGCCTTCAACTTGTCCCGTATATAGCGGGGTAAGAGAAAAGGAATTTAGGGTTATAAGGCACTCTTTTTCCTGCTTTTCACCCAATTTTTGCGTATAGAGTGACAAAACTCAACGCCACTGCACTTTGTTTAATTAAACAACCTAAAATATTCTAAATATTGCAATTTTTGGTGCAAATATTTCCATTTCGATTATTATCTCACAATTTTTTACTTTGTTTGTCATTTCCAGATCTAGTAAGAACGTTGAATTCCGTCACTTAACATGTAATGTTTGGAATTCGGGCGGAAAGTGATCTAGGTTTACCCCAGGCTATGCGAGATAAAGCACTAGGCTCTTTGTAGACATAATTATATTGAAATTTCTACAATATTATACAGTAAAAACAATAGTCAAATTAATTCTAAAGAAGAGGTATGTCGTGGTGCATGGGAATAATAAGGAAGGAATGATCAGCGTGTGACTGTAAGCGCGACGGGTTTTGGATTCGATTCCCACTCCAGGAAATAAAATACTTTATTTCTTCGTTTTGATGAGGCAAAGCGGTTCGTTGAGATTCGCCAATTAACACGCAATGCCTCCAAAATTTGTCGGAAAGTGGGGAACGGAGTGTCTTACCACTAGATCCCCTCTGTCTACCGCGCTACAATGTGAATATGGATGCTACGTGAAACTGAAAAATAAAATGTACAATAATATTTGAAAATTCTACACGTTGCATTAGAAATGTACATGTTATATAGATAAATGTGATTCCAAGCCACAAAGTCATACAATTTAATGACCCTAATTTCCTCGCGTCCCTTCACGCGGTTCACACTTCCTGCTACCATCGATTAGTCGCTGTACGTACACTTGTACGTACAATTGCGCAATATTTACTATGAATATATAGTTGAGGTCGTTGTGGCGCAGTGGTCGTAAGCGCGACGGTTGTAGGTTCGATTCCCATATTTATACGTATTTTAAACGGAGTACTTTTTACGTTACAGTGTAAAACTATAAAAAATATCTTTGATGTATTTTTGAGTTAGTGTTCCATTCGCCTTTACATGAATATTATGTATTTTTTCTAAGTCAACCAATACCTAAACAATTATAATGCGTTAGCCGCATATAAAGGAAAAGTCACTATTTTATAGTTAGGCGGAAAGCGGAGAACGGAAGTATCTTCATGGGAACAGAGTGCCTTAGAATAATATTCCCAGGTACCCTCTGCCTACCAGATAAAAAAAAATTAAAATCCAAATTTTACTGAAATTGAAACTTTTGTGACGTTTTATCTTTTTCGTTTGATGCAAAAGTTGAAGTGAAAAGTTGTTACTTGCATTCAACAAAGTTAGACTCCATACAAGTTTAAGTAACGCCCTGTTCTGGTGAATTTGCTTGAAAAAAAGTTATATCAATTTATTTACTTATATTAATTTAAAATAATATGTTTTTTATATTAACATTTTAAAGTAAGAATAACCAGACTGAGAGTATTAAAATAATTTAGCAAACATATAAAAATCCGTCGTGGCACAGTGACTGTAAGCGTGTCGGTTGTGGGTTCAGTTGGGGAATAAATAATTATTTATTATTATTTTGATTTCCTCGCTCTAGTAACAAGGCAAAGCGAGGCATTGAGCTGCACCACTCAGTACGAAATATCTTGAAAATTCGACCGAAAGTGGACTACGGAGTTTGTTTACATTTTCACACTAGGTTCCCTCTGCCCACCGTACTTCACGCATTTTCTCTGATGATTTCCAAAGAGTACGGTTTCGAAACCTGGTATGTAAAATTTTTATTAAGTGTCCTGACAAATTATAGGATTTTTTTAATTAAATTAAAATTGAATAAATAAAAAAAATATTAAGAAATTGGCGAGGCAAGAAAATAAAATAAGCAGAGCAGAATAAATAGACTAAAAATATATTTGTTCCTCCTGTTTTCGTGAAAATTGCTAAAATAACTCTGATATTACGTGTTGAATTGCTAAACCCGACGCCGGGGTTGATCTAGCTACGAGTAGCTACACTGGGGCAAAGCCAAATATTTTGAATATAAACATTCTCTCGAATGAAATATAAATTACCAAGGGCTTCTAAATATGGAATAGAATATTTCAATCTTTTTCCAACTATAAAAAATGTGAAAACACTTTTGATTTTAAACTGATGTATCTTAACGGGAACCTACTAGGTTGCCGGGTTCCCTTTGCCAACCCTGCTAAAAGAAATAATATCTACAAGTTTTGACCTGCGGCTTTCCCCCTGCAGTCCACTGAAAATAACTAAGAATTGTGTGTATGAAGAGAGATAATACTCTAAGTGCCCCAAGTATTATTGGCTTCAAGCACAGTGGTTATAAATTCATTAACGTTATGTTTACATAGCTATCTTATAACACTCTCCAATAAATAGGCCATCCAAAACTAAATATAAATTCAATTAGAACTAGTATTTCTTAGAGCGCTTAAGCAAAGTAAATATTTGTAAATATAATAACTATATTAATATTTTAATATTACTATGTTAATATTCTAAGAACACGATATTAAAATTCTTAAAAAAAAGTAATGAAGATGTATTTAATATTGTGGCGACTGGATGCCTTTTATGTACTCAATTTTCTTAAACATTATTATTAATAGCCTTAATACAAAAACATTTTTTTTTATATATGTAAAGCTACTTTTATTAAGGATACTTCTGAAACTGTCTTCTGTGGCGCAGGAGCACAAGATTGTGACTGTAAAAGCGAGAGGTTGTGAGTTCGATTCTCACTTAAAAAAATGAAATATTTAATACTTTCATTTCTTCGCCCTGGTGTCGAGGGAGTGTCTAGGCTCATTCTGCCTACCCAGCATGTGGGATATAGCAAAAAAAAAACATTAAGATTATTAATACAAGAAAACGTTTATTTTTATATTTGGAAAGCAATTTTTTAATGGCAGAAGAGATTACAATTGAGAAAAGGAAAATTACACGCCTCCTTTGTTTATACAGACGCTTGCATTGTTTCTAAGTATTCGTTTTGAAGTGGCACTTCCGCCCGCTGACTCGCACTGTACCTACAATTTTATTCAATTTTCAAGCAACTTTGCGTATTGCAATGGCAAGTTTAACGAGTTTTTAAATTATTATCCTTTTATTTTCATTTCTATTAAACTCTTTAGATTTTGAGAGCTTAAATACTATTTGTCACACACACACACACTCACTAGAAAAGCAAGATAAAACTAAGTTTAACAGTTACGAGGGAACAAAGGAGTAGGAACGGACACATACATATACATACATGCACGCTAAAATATAACCCTCTTTTTAGGTTTCGCCGCAGTTGGGTAAAAAGTTCACTACCCAAAAGCTGCCTGTCGCTAATTAGAACTGATGTAGGGACATTCAGCTAATTACAAAGCTTGTACCATTACATAACCTTTTACAAGACGAAAACTTATTTGATGAAGAGAAATGGAAGATATTTTCTTATGAAAGAAAAATATATAAAAATAATGAAATCAGTTAATAATAGTATTATATTATTGGGGCCGTCGTGGTACAGTAGAACAGTCTGAGGGTAAACTTGACGGCTGTGGCTTTAAATCCCGTTCGAGGGAATAAATTATAATAATTTTCTTGCTCTGGTAAAATAACAGAGCACAGCGTTGAGGTCGGTCATTCACAATGTCTCGTAAAATAAGCGGTAAGCGAGCGAGAAGCGGTCTTAACACTTAATATCATTTGCCTTTCCCGCATTAAAAAAAATAATATTATAGAGGCTGTAGTCATCAGATGGACTTTTACGTAAATTATAATTTATAAAAGTGTATAAAAAAATATATAACTATAGCAGGGGCTGTAGCTTGCAATTTTATGTGCGAGTCATACGAAAGGAAAAATCTCATTCTTTTCTCGTCCTCGAGGGAATTTCATGAAATTTTCTCTTAGTACAATAGCTACGTACTTTCCAGTAATTTAAGCTGTGCCTTGCTTGTTGCTTGTCAATCACTGTTACTTTTACACATACTATGTAAACAGATTTTATTAATGAATTTTTAATAATAATTAATTAATTATTTTATTTTACTATATTTTTTTTTTTAATTCAAAGAATGCGGTGTTGGTTTCAACTATTATTTGACAATACGGAAAATCCTGTTTTCAAGTTCTTGTAGGTATTTTGAAACATTCTTTTAATGCACACTACACTCTTTTGTCTCATCTATCACTCAGCCAATTACAGCAGTTTTATATGTATGCACAGATTGTGAACTGACACTATATTTCTGCTTCAATACAACTAACGAAAAGAAAACACTTTTTGGCCAAATAATAATATTATAACAATAAAAGAAGTATGTATATATACTTTTTTTCTGCTTCACTCTGTATCCCGCACACAGCGTGGTAGGCAGTGGGCATTGCGTGTTGAGTGGCGGAACTCAACGCCGCGCTTTGCCTCGACATCAGAGCGAAGACGTATTTTAGTTCCTAGAGTGGGAATCTAACTTACAACTAGTCGTGTTTACAGGCATACTCATGTGCACCTGCGTTCGGGGGGGGTGGGGGGAACTGACCTCGGTATATACCTACATACTTAACTACTATAATCTACTTTCGTATTATGTGTAAGTTACTTCAGTCGATATGTAAGCATCTTATCTCAATAAGACGCGTTAATGAGAATTTGGCTGAGAGCGAGAGCAAATACGAAGACGATAAAATTGATTTAGTATTCTAGGTGGAATGATTTAAAGCTATTGTTAAGTAATTATAACGTGTTATACTATCGTGGTATCTGACGAGGGTTGTGAGTTTGATTCTCACTTTGACAAATATTTTTTCCTTTCTGTATTTTCCGTCGTATATCCTGCTATGTGCGGGAGTATATATATACTCCCGCACATAGCAGGATAGGCAGAGGAAACCTGGGAATGTATTGCTTACTTCGTTCCCATCAAGACTGGCCGAACTTAACGCCGCGGTTTATCTCGTTACCAAAGCGAAAAACTGAAAATATTAAATACTTTTTATCCTGGAGTGGGAATCGAACTCAAAACGTGTGGCATTTACTAAAAAAATTAAATATAATCATGATCAAACCCACGATCATCGCGTTTACAGTCAGACGCTGTTCCACTGGCACACATAGACCTTAATTAATTTCATAGCCTACATAAATAATATTTTACGTTTAAATATTTCAGTACGAATGCTAAATAATATGATAAAAACACAGTAGAATTTTTTCAAATGTGTGAATGAACACTCCGTCGACCGCGGAGAGGTCCGCTAACGAAGTTAACGCGCACAATTTACATAGAGAATAAGCTAATACTTTTTACCAATTTGAATTTCATTAAAACTGACCTTTTTGGTTCAGATATAACGTTGTAAGGCTACCGTCGTACAATCACAATGTTCTCCACTAGTGGAAATGACTGATGAAAGACTATTACTATTTTTATATTAGCTTCACGCTGTACCCCTTACGTAGGAGAGTGGACAAGCGATCTGAGGACCTAGTGTTAAGACACTCTGTACCCATTACGACACTTCCGTTCCCCTCTTACGGCCGTATTTTGGAGGTTATACCTATTGGAGGTGGAACTCAAGGCCGCGCTTTGCCTCAACACGCCTTTAGAATCCGGCGGAAAGTAGGAATGAAAGTATCTTAATGGGAACAGAGTGATTTATCAAGGGTTTCCAGGTTCCCTACCTGCTAGGTCCATCCTGATACATCGTGGACCTTAAAAAAATAAAGGTTTATATATGCTAAAAGAACAAATCAACATCCCATACTGTTTTCTCAACAAACACGAACAACAGTATGAAGAAGCTAATTGAACATTTTAATTGAATTTCATTGTTCAGAGTCAGCTCGTTAAGTATTGAAACACAAAAGGTGAATGATTTCATTATTTTTACGCAGAATAGGTAGAGATTTCTATGGATTCTTATTTTCTATTCAAAATGGTTCTAAAATGAAGGTAAGTGGACGTTCCTTTAAGAAACGTTTTATGCGGATGAGTCCAATCGTGGCGCAGGCGATAAACGCGACTGGTTGTGGCTTGGATTCCCGTTCGAGGAAATGAAATTTTTAATATTTTATTATACATCATATTTAATTTCCTCGATTTCTTTACTCAGGTGTCAAAGCAAAGCGCGGCATTGAGTTCCGCCACTCCACACGCGCTGCTCCCAGAATTTGATGGAATATGGGGAAAGGAGTGTGTTTGCACTAATTTCCTTCTGCCCATATCACGTTCACTTAGGTGTATATATTGGGGTTTGATTATTACAAGAGCAAATATAAAAGTTTATGAATATATTAATTTATTCGAGACCTATTCAGATATAACTTCTACTTGTATAAAATTTATTTTGTCAATGCATTAACTGATGCAGAGAGGGAGAGAGTATTTTCCGAAACCTCAAAAAGAACTAACAAATAGCAGGGAAGGCAGAGGTAATCTACTATATTTTTCTGCACTCAGCAAAGAAAAATACTTTTTAGAAAATACACAAAAAAGTTTAACTTGGCGGGATTTGAACCCGCGCCTCTATCGGATACCATCCAATTCCTACTATAATTGCATAACGTTAGTGTCACAATACATACAAATAAATATCCTAACACAGTCAATAGCAATTGTTATCGAACGGAAACAGCGGTAATAAATTATGGCGACCGCAGTTAAGCTGCCAGGCAAGTGCTCTAAGGCGATTTCCTATACCGTTTAATAAGAGATATAAAGGCTGAACGATACCTTTGTTAAAAATACTGTTATATTTCAAAATATATCTAATTTTATAAAAGTTTCGAAGAAATATGTATAAACACTAGAAATATTTTTTTAAATAATGATTGATTGGGGCTGTCCTGGTGTGGGTAGTTGTAGGTTCGATTCTGGTAAGAGGTATGGAATTTCATTTTCTCGCTATGGTAACAAAAAAATAACATTAAGTTCCGCCTTTCAACGACTACTTAAGACACTCTATTCCCATTAAGGCACTTCCATTCACCGCTTACCGCTGAATAGAAGATATAATATATAGATAGTACAGATTAATGAAAATTGTCCATTAATAAAAATAGTACTTGTTGTGTGTTGTATAATAATTTATATGGCGACATTAATTATTTTAATAATTGAAATTAATATATTGAAGCTCAACTTTTCAATACAATTTTAAAAGTGTTACTTCAGCTAAGTATGTACTACAGACAAGCGAATGGTTACTTTATTTTCATAATATTAAGATATAATATTCTTTATAACCTCTTTATCAAGAATAATTCAAAAAAAGCCTCCTGTGAACTCATTTAATTAAAATGCTTAATTAATCGTAGTAAGAAAATGTCAGTTACTAGACTCGTACCCTTATATATTTAAATGGAAAAACATTTAAATGAAAAAGCTTGACGTATAATCTGTGTCTGTGAAAAACTTTAATATTAAACACCAACCAAGTGATACCTACTCATTTAAAAATAAAAAAAAAGCTTCACGCTTAGCAGGGTACATAGAGGGAACCTAGTGTTAAGGCACTTCATTCTTCACTTTCCGTCCAATTTTCAAAACATTGCGTGTTCAGTGTGGTTCAGGTGGAACTCAACACCGCTTTGTGTGTTCGCCTGTTGCTGAGAAAAGAAATTAAAACATTTCATTCCCGGTGCTGCCACTATGACGGCCTTAATTTATATCGTCTTTTACTTCATTCTTAATAGAAAAATAAAGTATTTTAGTATAAAATTTCTAATTTATAATACAAGAGTGTTACATACAGACAAATAATGCAATTAAAATGACAAAACAGTAATTTGTATAAATATGAAACTAAAAAAATAAATAAAAGAAACAAATGAATATCATATAAATATATATATACGAAATAAATAATAGAGTTTTTTTTCTGAAATTTTTACTAAATAAATTGATTATTCGTAGACTCTGTTGAAATATGTTAAAATTGTGAATTTTCTTCGTATAGAACCTTTTAAATATTCATTAAGAATAATGTTTTTCATTTTATCTCTCAATGCCAGACAGACTTAATAAATATGTTATATAAAATAAATAAATTAAATATTAAGTGAACATTTTTTTAACTAAATTTATTGAATAATTGTATTTTGTAATAATTTCTGCCCTAAACTTAGTTGTGTAGATTTTAAGCTACGTTTATTTATTATCCGTTGGCAATGAAACTTGCAGCATGTAGAGAAAAAGAACTTATGCCCGTGTTTATAAATCGCTAACAACTCTTAGATCGATCTTGAGAGCAATCTTTCAGAATTGAGAGCAATTTATAAATACCGTTCTACCGTCACGGTACCGTTATATCGGTATATAAAAAAGAAAATTGGCGAAGTGATTAGTGCTCAACTGGCACGCTCGAAGCGCCATAAATAAAGAACTGAACTGAACTGAAAAAAGAAAATAACATTATAGTCTTCACCTACGTAAAAATTAGCAAATGAAAAGGTATAGTTTTTGAATATTATTATATTTAATTTCTATTATTCGAGGTAAAGTGCGGCGTTGAGTACCGCCACTCAACACGCAATGCCTCCAAAATTTGGGCGAAAAAATGAGGATTTACGAGAGAGAAGAATTTACGCTAGGCTTTAACGTGAGAAAAAAAAAGTATTATAGCATCATACGTACAATTATTTATGATAAATTGGAACCCGTTCGTAGCTGACTCCTGTTCAACAATATCATGTCACAAAGTGAGAGTGAGAACAAATAAATAACGTTTGTGAGTGTGTAATATTACTGGGATAGCACCGTCGCGTCAGTTACGTCGATTTTTCACTGACAATTTATACGGATTGGGGTATCGTATGTACAATTTTTACGTAACATTTATATTTATATTGTATTTATTTTATATTACGTCGTTTTGACGTAATTTGGAACGTTTTTAGGGTTCCGTACCTCAAGAAATAAACCTTTATATTATCACTTCGTTGCACATCTGTCCGTCCAGACCATTTATCTAAAGACCATATGGAGATATCAAACTGAAATTGGTATCAGATATACAGGTCTACGGCTCCTCAGAGCATAAAAAAAGGCTTCTAAGTCAACACAACCAAGAGCTACGAGCTTTTAACAACAATACTTCTAGAATATATACGGAACTCTCGGTGGAACATAAACGAAGAATAATACTAGATCCAACACCCACACTCAAAAATAAATTCCCATATTTCCCATTAAGATTTACCCAAAAAAAATCATCTACAATAAAAGAATTTCATCAAAACATCTATCTACCCTACCTTACCTCATATACAGTATGATCAAATAAAAAGAAGATTGTTAAGGCACCTGAAGCGTATAATAAGGGCACATCACTCATGCCCACTCATTTCACGTATGACATCCGCCGTATGAAAATGTCGGGATAATATGAATTTGTTTATTTAATATTGTAATTATTGTAAGGCTCGAGATGTTGACACACGCTCAGAATCGGAACTCAACGCCGCGCTCTGTTTTACCAATATACGAAATACAATTGATTCATTCCCATGAGTTGGCATCGAACCCATAACGATTGTGTTTTGTTGGGCTCAATCTGTATTTATAAATCTCTTCCGTTACTCAGTAACTGAGAGAACGTACAGGCGAAAGTACTGGACTACATGTTGAAAGGAAAGTTAAAGAGAAAGGCCAGTCGTGTGACAAGCGTGCGTGCAAACGCGATATGTTGCAGGTTCGATTCCTATTTGAAGAAATGAAATAGTTAATATTTTTATTTGCCGCGACTTGACACGTAATGCCTACAAAATTTGGAGAAAATCGGAGAACGGAAGTACCCCAACCCAGTGTTTTAATACTAGGTTCCCAGGTTCCCTATTGCAATCCTTCAGTGTGCGGTATACAACGCTAAGCTAAAAAAATGTGAGAAAACGAGATTTTCCATTTTACTTACCACCCAAACAAAGGTGCGATTAAACAAAATGAAATGAAATAAAAAATATATTAAGAGGAATATAATAAGTATATGTAAACAAACATTTCTCCATTAAATATTCACCACTTAAAACACGTTTAAATATTTAATCGCTTGTCTGCTCAGTACCTTTTTCTTCATGTTATTATTTTTGAACATCAAAGGCATTATTATGAAAGCATTATGTTATAAAAGTATCTTTATAATGTTAAGGTTTTTAGTTTACTTAACTTATGTTGTTTTTGAGACGAACTCTTTTCCTTCATAACGTACGGTAGACAGCGAGAAAGTAGTGTAACGACACTTTGTTCTTTATGTATTATTTGTTTATTAATTTCACACTGTATCGCATTGTATCGTATATAGCAAAGAAAACAGAGGATACGTAGCGCTAAGACACTCCGTTCATTACTTTCCGCCTAATTTTCGAGACATTGCATGTTGAATGAAAATAATTCATCCCACCGAGTGATTTACTTTGTCAATTTTTCACCCTTCCCAACATAATCCAAGGCTGTTTTAGGCTTACTTTCGCTTGATGACTTCTCAGAGGTCAAGTATGAAGAAGTTGATGACAATGGTCGAAGTTATTTTTCAGTAGAAAATTAATTTCTATCTAAATTTCAAGGTGTAAAAATATTCTATAAAATAATTTCCAATAAATTTCAATAAAACGCACTGCCTAAAATATCTAAAATTCCTTTTAAGGTCGTCTCGTGATTTAGAAATATTGCAGAATCCAACAAGAGGCTGTTTTTTATCGACGTTATAAAATACAGTAGAGACATACTTTTTTTATTACAGAATACTTTTCTTCGTTTTATTGCTTTCATAAAGCGATCGAAGTCAATTCCATTTGAGGACTTTTTCAAGTGAAAGATGATTTCATACTTCAAGGTTTATTTGAATGCTCTGTATATGTTTTATATTGACATACCCATAGTAATGTCTTGAAGAACTAGATAGTGTTCTTTTTTAATAAAAATAATCGTTTTCCTTTTATATAATACTCCTACCTGCCTCAATAAAAGAACTATCTAGCTTATAAGCAATTTAACCCAATAGTTTCTGAGATAAGCGCGTTCATTTAAACAAATTTTCATCGAATTATATCCAGTCTTCCCAAAAATAATTATTTATTCCAAACAAAAAAGACAACAAATTGAAAACGAATTACACAGTCCAATATTCCAAGAAATCAACCGTAAATAATTGAATATAACAAAAAAAAATCCAGAAACACCTGCAGAAAGTTCAAACGAAATAAACGAACGACAATCGTAAAAAGGAATGGCCGATTCAGAGTTTTGCACCGTTGCCTTTAAGCTCTTTATAAAATCTACGCCAATTCTCCTTTGCTTAAATGTATTTTCTATTTGCTTATTTTTTATATGATAATTTTTTAATGTTGTATTTGTTTTTGCTCAGTCCTAAATATTTGTCAGATTTTGGGCCTTCTTGGACTCAATATCGTCATAATATATTTCACAAAATAATTGCTTGTGAACAAGGTTTTAAGGCCCATACAAATCCTTTGTTATATAAAACACATTACGACTAGGATATACTATATGGGTCTTAGACATAACTTCTCACACATAGGCTTATTTCAATTAAATTTACAAAGTTCAGGTCAGTGTAAATGAGGCCCTAAAGTCTGTTTTAATGCCCACGAAACTACTTAAAGTTTGGCTTGTTAATTAACTTAAATAATGTCGTGCGAAAGATATATCTTATGTAGCTTGTATTTTTAGGGTTTCGTACACAAAGGGTAAAACTATCTAAATATTTTGTTTATTAATAAGACTCTGTCTGTCTGTCCGCCTGTCACCAGTTTCAACCACTGCATCTTATGAACCTTATCTTTGATAGTTAGACAGTTGAAATTTTAATAGAAGATGTATTTCTGTTGCCGCCGTAATAACAAACTAAAAATAAAATAAATATTTAAGTATATTGTGTATAGTGATTTTTTTGCCGTTTTTATATACTCGTATGTTTGTACCGAACCCTTCGTGCTCGAGTCTTAATCGCACTTAGCCGGATTTTAACATTTACATTTCCTTAATTATTTAATTTAATCGTTACACAAATGTGGGTATTAGGCCCCAGTCATTATTATATAGATTAGTGATGCAAATATCTCAGCATTTATATATTTAAAGATATTTATATTATTTGTTACTTACTTTAATTTGCTGCTGACAGCGAAATATGTTAATTTTTAATTATAGAAAAGAGGTTTGGTAAAGAAATATCTATAAAATCAAAAAAGCTTTTAGGTTGTTCATGGCACTTGTAAACCTACTTATACTGGAAAACAGTCAATTAGCACCGAATGCCGCTGTGTCTTAAAGGCAAATATATATTTTTTGCACTTTTGACAAACGTAAGTAGTTTCCGGTATTTACTCGTAAAACGCAAATCAAGAACGCGAGGGTAACTACAACCGAGTTCCCCCACGGGATAATTCATATTCCTTCTAACTTACACAATTCAATTACAAGAAAATTAGTTTCCCTATGAATACATAACACATTGTTATTTGTGTTAATATTGTTAGTTTGAATTGAGTTTAAATTTAGAATTAAATCACTGTTGCTTTATTATATATATAAACAAATATAAATAATACATATATAAATAATACGCGGCGTTAAGTTCCACCACTGTCACTCACATGTCTGTTAGGTAATGGCTCCAATTAAATAGCAAAGAGTTTTAGCAAACATCTTAACATTACGTTCTCTCTCGTTCATTGTGGAAATTAATTATTGCATGTCAGTTTTTTTTGCTTCACTACGCTCTATCTCACAAATAGCAGGGGAGGCATTGGGAACCTATTGTTAAATCGCCGGTCCCAATACGCTCCCCCAATACGTTCCCAACTTTTCAGGAATTTTGGATGCATTCGGTGTTGCCACTTTATTTATCAGAGTAAATAATTCAAGTATAAGCATTCCCCGAGCGTGGTTGAACACACAACTCATTTGACATGTAAGTCATTCCTATAATATTTACATTCAGACATTATGATCACATCTTTTATCTTCAAGTGTAATGGCACCAGTACTTAGTTTTATTCTAAAAACCCACAGCTTTATATAGAAAAAATATAAAAATGTCAAAGGATTTACTGAAACAAAAAAAATATTCTTTATAAAGGTTTAAATGGTTTTTTAATGGTTTTACTTAACTTTAATGTTTTAAAACGAATATAAAGTCTGAGATACAAAAATAGAATTTCATATTTTTTAAATTATATTACAAAGAAAGTCTATAAATAGTAACTTTATCAAATAAAAAACTGATTTGTTAATTGTTTGAATTTGTTAACTGAAAAATGGTCCACGCTTCTTAGTATTGTAATTATAGCAAATTTTATATTAAGTAAAAGTCGCCAGTAGTAACGCAGGCACCTGGCTGTGAGTTCGATAGTTATCTATTTTGTAGTTGGATAGTCGGTAGAAAGATTCTCACAAATTTCCGCTACCCAAAGATCATTCCTTAGAATTATGACTTGGTGAGGAAAAATGGGATTTTTTAAGACTTAGGAAATAAAAATACTTTATAAAATTTATATAATACATATCAAAATTTGAAAGTAGCGAGATTTCAACCTGCGCCTTTTGGAAATTGCTCATCGTTCCAAGTAAACCATACAGCAACATATATAAGCTACTAGCGGACGCGCGCAGCTTCGCTTGCGTATTTAGGGATGAATTCCAAAAAACCACGAAACATGTGTTCAATGAAATATTTTTAAGAGTCTAAATTTCAAATTTTATAAAAATCAGTGTTTTGCACCCTGAGGAGGTGAATTCTAGAAAACCATGAAACACATGTTCAAATTAATATTTTTATGAGTCTCAATTTAATTTTTTATAATACTCGGTGGCGTTTTAAAGATTTTTCCATACAAACTTTCAACCCCTTATTTGCACCCTTAGGGGAAGAATTCAAGAAAACATTAAACATGTGTTCAATTAAATACTTTTAAGAGTCTGAATTCCAAATTTTATAAAAATTGGTGCCGATTTAAAAAAAATTCTATACAAACTTTCAATCTCTTATTTGTACCCTTAGGGGGAGAATTCTAGAAAACGATGAAACATGTGTTCAATTAAATACTTTTAAATATCTAAATTTCAAATTTTATAAAAATCGGTGCCGATTTAATTTTTTTTCCATACAAACTTTCAACCCCTATTTCGCCCCTTTAGGGTTAAAATTTTTCAAAATCCCTTCTTAGTGGATGTCCAGATTACGAAAGTAAACATCTGCCCAAATTTCACGTTTCTACCATCAGTGGTTACGGCTGTGCGTGCGTCTTACCTCAGTCAGTGAGGACAAGTCCTTTTATATATATAGACTAGCGGACGCGCGCAGCTTCGCTTGCGTAATTAGAGGTGAATTCTAATAAACCACGAAACATGTGTTCAATGAAATATTTTTAAGAGTCTAAATTTCAAATTTTATAAAAATCGGTAGCGATTTAAAGATTTTTCCATACAAACTTTCAACCCCTTATTTGCACCTTTAGGGGGAGAATTCTAGAAAACCATGAAATACGTGTTCAATTAAATACTTTTAAAAATCGAAATTTCAAATTTTATAAAAATCGGTGCCGATTTAATTTTTTTTCCATACAAACTTTGAACCCCTATTTCACCCCTTTAGGGTTAAAATTTTTTAAAATCCCTTCTTAGTGGATGTCCAGATTACAAAAGTAAACATCTGTCCAAATTTCACGTTTCTACGCACAGCGGTTACGGCTGTGCGTACGTCTTACCTCAGTCAGTTAGGACAAGTCCTTTTATATATATAGATAAACAGAAAATCTTACAATGTTATTTATTCTCAACAGGTCCAAGTTAGACTGATCTTGTAAATTTAACACTAAACTTAGCTTGACTTTGGACTCTCCAGTTCTAGCAGTAACCTAATAATAGGTAGAGCAGTGAGCTAGCGCAGTTCGCATACCGAAAAGCAAAAGTTGGACATAGTAGAGTTGCAAGATTTATAATCACTATTGAATTTCTTTATTAATCTATCCCACTAGTATTATTGAAAAAATATGCGTTAATTATCCATTTCGCGACTATAATAACAAAATACTTAAAATATTGATTAGCTTCACACTCTATCCTACACATAGCAAGAGTAGGCAGAGGGAGCCTAGTATAAAGACGTTTCGTGTCTATTAAGGCACTTCCGTTCCCCAGTTTCCGCCAAAATCTAGTGGTATGTCTGATAAGGGGGTAATTTGAACAAAAAAATCAACAAATCCAAATTGAACCTACTACCTATCTCTAACTTAATAACTAGTGCACATTCCATATCAAAACCGACCACAGCCCAATATGCACTGTACCGTAGAATTACAGAGTCGAGAGGTCCAACCTAAACGCAACGAGGACTCTTCATGTTGTTCAATATTCAAGAACTTCCTCGAGTTTCCGTTGTTGCAGTAGAGCTGAATATTTGGAGGCAAGCTACTAGCAAGTAATAGCTATAATTAATAAAAGGTGGTTGTGGGTTCAATAATTTATAGTACACTAACTTTTTCATGCGGCTTTGCCCACGTGGTCTAATGGAACTATGTCAAAGTTGGATGAAGTTAGAAATGGACAATCAAATCCAAAAACGCCTTTTAATTCGAACCAGTAGCTATTTTGTTAGAATAGATTAGTTTAAATGTAAGATAAAAAAGTTATTTTCGGTTACGTCATCGGTGTTAGCACTCTTCTTAGGTTTATACCTACGGAATACTATTTTAACAGTCTGTCAAGACCATTTATCTTAAGAACGCCTGGAGGTATAAACCTGAAATATCAATTATTCTGGTCTACAAACAGAAAAAATCTATCTACCTCCTAATCTAAGTCAACGGTATCGCCATGTAATCAAAACGTATAGGGTGGTGGACCTATTGATATGAAATTTAGGACGAAGTGAGAATTTACAATAGAAATAATGGAAAATAATTTGAGGTTTTAATTTTTTATTCAATTTATTATAGAATAAGGCAACAACTTAACACATAAGACGAAGTCCAATACAAAACAAATACAAATATCAAAACAAACCTGACCTGGCTTAAAGTTTCCACTCAAATATACGGTATGAGGGTCGTGCAAACCGAGTTGTTCTAACAATATTTATTTAGAGTACCGTCCGGATATAACACCACTAGCTTATTTTATTCAATTCTCTGGGGTTATAGAAATATCATTAGCTGTTCGTGCGGGACGGTTGTGGAACTCCAACTCGTCGTAATGAAATATTTAAATAATGATTAATTTTCACTCGTCATAATTAACTATTTTCACGCTCTGGTTATAAGACAAAGTGTGGTGTTGAGTTCGGCCTCTCAGAACGTGCTAATCTACAGGTAATACTTTTCGATATGACATATGCGGGATACTGTGGGAAGATGCAAAATATAAAATAATACTTCTAAGTAATAAGATTTGACATTTTTGTAGTATTTTAGAAAATACGCCAAATAAATTAGAACGTCCCTGAACACAAACCTACACCTCTTGGTTACCATCCAATTGGTAACCGTTAGTTCAAGTCCCGTTTCATTTAATTTGTTATACATTTCCTAAACATGTTAATTTTCTTAGGAGTATGAATACCTTTTTTTTATTTTCTTTTACTTTAAGCACTATAGATATCTCCACGGAAAGTACGAAGCAGTTACATCCATTAAGATCCCTTTGTCTAGTTCTTTGATAACAAGCAATCCGTTAGGATACAAAATACTTATGAAAACAATTTAAAAAATAAAAAATTAAAAATAAAGAGTTTCGCCTCTAAATACCTCTGTCGCTCTAACCATTTAATCCATACATCACGTGCCATTACAGGGAAGCTCTACCCTATTAAGCCAGCACCGTCTCGGCCGGTCAGGGTTAAATTTCTATTAAATTGTGGTAATACTGTATAAAGATATATATATATACTCGTACATATATTTATTATTAAAATTTTTAAAGTGCTATTCCACACTTAGGATAGCAAAAAACAGTTCTTTGTACAGTTTATATACCTAAGTTACTTAGGTTGAGGGCCTATGATGATGGTATGAAATTAATTACAATATTGGTTTGTAATGATTTTTAGGGTTCCGTGCCTTTTAAGACTTTTTCTTATAAGATCATTTTGTTGTCCGTCTGTCTGTCAAGAGCGTTTATCTGAGCAACGCTCGGCGATATCGAGTTGAAATTTAATCCATATAAGATCTACGTATTTCCGTTACGTATGTAACGTACGTAACGAACGTATTTCTGTGTTTACTTTAAATAAATAACTTTATTTCTTTATTTCAAACATGGGTTTGAAATAAAGAAATAAAGTTATTTTTTTTATATGAACCTGGGATCGTTGAGTTCTTCCAACACGCAATGCCTCCAGAATTCGGCAGAATGTGGGGAACGGAGTGCCTCAACACTCGGTTCCTACTGCCTAACTTGCTGTGTGCGGGATACAGCGTGAAGCTATTATGTTAAAACGTCTCAAACAAATTCACTCTTTCTAGGCATCTGGCAGATTCGCGACTTTTTCCACATAGCATAAAGTAATATGGGAAAACCCGTGAAGCTGCTTTTGGCATTGGCAAACTTTTCCTTATACAAACAAAATTTAACATTTTATCAACGTCTCTATACAGCTTAGTTCTAAACTAGGTCAGAGACGCCCGACTCGATACAGGTATAATTAATCAAATTGTGAACTATTTAGTAACTGTTGTTTGAAACCACTAAATGTTTCTACGAGTATGTAACAATAATAAAGTGGATTTTGCAACAACACTTCAATACAATCATTAATTCATTGTTTATAGGGATGCCAGTTGAGCAGGAATAACTATAGCGATATAGAATAGTATAGAAGATCAAGTTGTATGCGAGACCAGTAGTGACACAGTGATAATAGCGTGTGACTGTAAACGCGACAGGTTGTGATTTGATTTTCACACATTTCCACTATTTTCATTTCTTGGCTCTGGTGTCGTGGCAAATCAGGTACTAATCGCCTTAAAGCTACTCGCCTTAAAGCTACTCAAAACGCAATGTCTCCAGAATTCGGCGGAAAGTGGGGGGTGGAGTGACTTAACACTAGGCTCCCTCAGCGTGAATCTGTCACGTCAGTCAGTCGATACGTAGCGTCGGCGACACCGCAATCAAAGTACTTATTTAAATTTACTCGTAAATATGAAAATAACGCTTTCGAATTCGTGATGGCAATTTGTGCCCGATGTGGCGAAGATAAAGCGGAGGCCGATGGGCGAAGCTTATTATGACTAAAAATAACACTAACATTAAAAAAATTTAAAAGAGAGAGTGGTTAAAACCTAATATAATGAATGAATAAATTGTTATAAACAACGCTATTATTATATCAAATAACACTATAAACGTTAACATTTACGCATAAATGTCAAAGAGTCGTTTCATTCATCAATATCCGTTCCTTACTTTATGGCCCACACAAATCCCCCATAAACTTTCACCTATTAAATAAAAATTGAGTTTTTAAAAATTTCCTTGGACAGTAATTATATAAGAACAAAAATCCATATAAATTAAAAGAACGTAGTGATAAATCACTTCTAGCTTCTTAGTTTAGAAGAATTGCATCCTCAATGGCGAAACTCATAGAATGTCTCACTAGAAATGGTTAATAAATATTGTATTTCAGTTTTTGCTCTAGGCCCCATACCATAGCGTAAGCAGATCAAATCTAGTGTTAAGACACTCCGTTTTCCACGTTACATCCTACACATAGTAGGATAAGCCTGGAGAACATGGGAACTTAGTGCTACCCCTTTATACGTAATTAAGATGCACATTTAGTAACGGAACTCAACGTCGGACTTTGCTTCGTTACCAGGGCGAGTAACTACTGAGTTCTCCCGAGAGGGAATCGAACCCTCAACCTTCGCTATTAAAGTCGCACGCTTGTGCTCCTGCCTCACGACAGCCATATACAATATCATGCACCATCAAACCTTCGATTAAATAAAGTGTCTATATAAAGCTACTGAAAAGCCTTCACCCGGTAATGAAATCAATCCCCACCGCCGATATTTCGGAAATCCCGCGCATAAATACATGATATTTACTTGAAATTTTGCTATTTCCAAGAGATTGGAGATTATGTTAAATTGATTGAATTGAATTGATTGGATTTTATTAAATGTACTGCTTTTTAGGTTGAATTGGAAAATTTTTGGATAATATTAATTATTTGTGGGCATTATCGTTTCTTTTAAAGTTTTTTTAAAGGGGGCTCAAGCTTGTGACTGTGAATGCGACGGTTTTGGATTCGATTCCCACTAGAAGGAACTAAACATTACCTACTTATTTTTATTTATTCGCTCCAATAATAAGAAAAACCCGCCGTTGGTTCCACTAGTCAACACACAATGACACGGAAATGTTAACATCATGTTCCAAGGTTCCCTCTATCTACCTACCCGACTATGTGCGATATACAGAGCGATAAAAATGACATAAGAATCAGAAATCAGTTTTCCAATATCCATTTGTTAAATTAAAAGGACAGATGAAAAAAATTACAAAGCAGTTTACCGTCGCGCTCACAGTCTATGCTGCAAATTTAACATTTTGATTATTTTATAATATTTTACATTAAAATATTATTCAGATATCTATAGCCATTCATAAAATGATAGTTTTGGGTTTTCTTTAACTCTTGATGCCTTGAAATATACCACGGATTTTTCCTATCTAATTTTCTATGCGGGGAAAAAGCGGAAGTTACTTTTTTACTTTCAACAAAATGATCGCCTACAAAAACTAAGTAATCAAACACGTGCCAAGCTCACCCATTACGATCAACTTCTCAAGACACGAACTAGGACGCTGCTAAAATGACTAAGTAACAAACTTAATAACCACTTCATAGCGCTATTACAATATATATTTTCGGTTAAGTATACGTAAACTTAAGACCCCGTACGTGGAATATTGGCAAACTTTTAATTTAATGTATCGAGTCTGTCCGAAGTAATTCGATAACTGATGAGGTTTCCTTAACGTAGGTAGATTCGAGCGTTTATGGTAGTGGCGCAGTTGGATAGCGTGACGCTAAAACTTGTGGGTTGTCGTAGGTTGTGGGTTCGATTCTCACTCCCTACTCTGATATGGTGTGTTCACACGCGTGGCAAGCAGCCTGGCAAATACCGCGGCAGGCAGACCGACACGAGGCCCATGCGTTTGGGCAGACCAAGTGCGTTAGTCACACACTAGGGGCATATTCTTCATTGCCATTAAAAATAAACTTAATGATTGGCATTCTAATACTTGTTATTTTGGGGGTGCCATATTACTGACACTCCCCGATAGCTTTGCAGGAAGTATAATTTCTGATCCTGAGACCCCTCCGACATAGTCACAAATACTTACGGGTGGATCGATACACAGTATATGTAGACGTTGCAGTGCGAACATCCGTACACTATGAATGCATTGAAAAGGACAATAAAATAAAGCGATCATCAATAAATCTTTGCTTATTAAACTTTCCCTCCTGGCTACAAGTGTCTATTTTAATATATATTTCTATTAATTTTATATTTCCTTCTAAGCCGAACTCCTTCAAGTATCTACACCGAGTACGGAAGAAATCTGTCGAAAGAAAATTATAGTGCAGTGAATGTCACAAGATTTGTACAGAATATTATAATAATAGATAACGTCAGAGTTTCTGACTGTAAACACTTATGGTTGTGGGTTTGATTTCCACTCAGGGAGACTATTTTCATTTCCTCGCTCTAGTTAGAAGAGAAAGCGGGGTATTGAGTTTCAATGCACAAAATGTTTAATACAAATTTCTCACATGTATGCAGACAGTACCAAGAGTAACGTCACTCTTTTCCCCCTTAAAAAATAATGGCAATCTGACCAATGTCCCGTTTTTAACCGACTTCTGTAAGAAAAGGAGGTTATCAATTCGACTGTATTTTTTTTTTTTTATTTTTTTTTTTCTTTGTTACCTCATAACTTTTGACTGGGTGGACCGATTTTGAAATTTTTTTTTTGTTTGAAAGGTGAAGCTTCCCGAATGGTCCCATTTTTTTTTGGTCAATGTCTGACAATGGTATCTATGAGAAAATCACATAAGTCTTAAATTTGCATTAGGTATGTGCGCGACAAATAGCCGAATAACTCAATGTCGCGCTAACCGATTTTGATGATTCTTTTTTATTTGAAAGGATACACTTCAAGGATTATTTGGTGAAAGTTTGGTTAGGTTCCGATTATGGAATCCGGTGAAAATTGAGAAAATTTGAAAAAACTTGATTATACTGTAATAGTTACAAGCAAAAACTTTTTAAATTGATGTCAGAATTGAGATTCCTGATCGTTGCATTTCTTTTCAACCAATCTCAAAAAAGAGGATGTTCTCATTTTCAACCAACTTCAAAAAAGGGAGATTCCGAATTCACCCGAATACTTTTTATTATGTTTCTTCTTGTCAATATACCAAAATGTTACTTTGCACAAAAATAATAGCTAATTAAATGAAGTTTTACATAGAACAATCACAACCACTCGTTGACAACCACTACCACCACCATCACCACTCGTTCAAGAAGCATCATTTTAAGATCTACTCATCACTAAAAATCGTAAAATAAATTAATTTTTAACAAAAACAAAAACCGACTTCTAACAACGAACTAAAAAGTGAAAAATAATTATATAAAGATTTTGTAATTTTGAAGTCGGTGCCAAGCAAAACAAACAGGCTTAGTAATTAGATATTGTAGTAAGGGTGTTGTAGCATTAGTTTGACACCGACTTCAAAATTATAAAATCTTTATATAATTATTTTTCACTTTTTAGTTCGTTGTTAGAAGTCGGTTTTTGTTTTTGTTAAAAATTAATTTATTAGAATTCCGTAGCCGAATATTAATTATATGAAATATTTCCTCGAGTGCGAATCGAACCCACAACCAGTCGCTTTTACACTGAGTCACACACTTGGCGCTGCGCTACGGCTTGCCTCGAAATGTGAAAGGTAAAAAATATTCACATTCAATTATTTTAACAATTTTCCTGAAATAACTGCTAAGTTTCTTGTTGTGTCTCAGGGGATGTGCCCTATAAGCGACTTGTATATCCCCGATGAACTAACAACTCCGATATTATTTTATAATCAATCAACTGCAAAGTTCTTATAAAGCCCTGATATCAGAATATTTTAACATATCTTTTTTAAAATAACAAACAAAAATAAAATTTTAATTAAAAAAAAAAAAAAAACATGCTATCTACCTTTTTTGGTGTTGTATTTTACAAAGCAAGCCATTTCTTTTGATACCTTTATTAGGTGAGTTGTGCAAAAATTTGTAATCCACCGCCGTGCTTTGCTTGGTTACTAGAGGGAAGAGATTAGAATGTTAAATACTTCATTCACCCACGTGGGAATCGAACCCACAATGCGTTTACAGTCGCACGCTTGTGCCACTACCGCAACTTTTTACCTTAAATATGCAAGAAGATATAATACAAAAAATAAAGCAGTTTCAAACACGTAGAGTGTCAACAGTTAACATCGTAAAGGCGCGAGAGAAATTTAATTATTTCTGAGATGATCCCGGCGACGATCAAAATCTACTTAGCTTTGCCACTTGCTACCGTAAATTACTTAGTTAATAGGTAAATATAGGATTTTAATATTATTTATTTACACATTTTCTTACACATTCTATTACACAAAGTGACAAAGACAAAGTGTGGGGTTGAGCTTCGCAGTGCACTTGGTACCGAAAGGAAGGAAGAACTGTCTAACGCTAGGTTCCCTCTGCCTACTTTCTATTTATTATATTGCGTAACGTGAAGCTAGAAAAAGATAAAAATATTACAAAGCAAAAACTAAAAACGAAGATAAGATTCAAGACAAGTGTGAATTTAAAAAAAAGCTTTAAAACTCCATAAACCATCTCGTCTCCAGTCAGGTACTGACCCACTGCATCACGACAATCTCTGTAAATATAAGTAAAAGTCAAAAAAATCCTCGTCTCCACCAGACCTGAAAAATTTATGTACTGTAGCAAAGGTCCAGCCTCGGCTCTTTTTTGCTAATACAGTAAATACTGTTTATTATTTCAAAGTCACCGGTTAAAATAGAATAATTTGGTGTACATATTATATTAATATATTTTTGAAATAATATTTTTTATTAATGTATTCTTATATTATATCTAAGAATTTTACTTCAATTCAATTTTCAATTCATTTTCATTCGAGGAAATTACTTACTTTCACTTCTCCTCGTGTTTTTACGTGGCTAATTACAAATCAGGGAATAATATTACCACACATTACTTCAAAGAAAAGCCATTTTTATTAGTATTTATTTAGTTCATAAGGCATTTTTATATGAAGGATTTCTTAGTAGTCGAGAAACATAATAGCAAACCAAGCCTATTTTTTTAGGTTAATTACACAATGCGCTAAATTATTACTGCAGTGGTTATACATGAATCTAAAACAAATAAAATGTTATGCTTTTCATAACATTTATTTTACATACACATACATATGTACATTTATTTGAGTTGATCGAAAGAAGGAAAAATTCCATAAATTACTTTTACACGTGGTTAAATTACTTTGCCTCCGTTGATGTTATTGATCATTAAAAAATAATTTATAGTGAAAAAGAAAACTAAAAAACAGAAAGGCTACGCAACGCTACTAGTATTTCACTAGTAACTTTTAAAAGTTTCGCTATTCAGGTTCTGGCTCTATCATCGACTCTATCATATCAAATTGCTTTATTGTCTAGGTAAGAACAACGAAAGAAGTGGACCAATTCGGTTTCTTAGGTTCTATAACATGGTTATAAAAATACAAATCAATGTAATTCGTTTGTCACGCTTTCATGCCAAAACTACTCGACCGAGGATCGTGAAACTTTGTACTCATAGTTGACAATATTTTTACAAACATTTGTATTAAATGAAAATAAATACTTTTACAAATGCCACGCTTTGTCTTGTTTCTAGAGTCAGGAAATAAAAATTATTTACTCCCACTGTGGGTATTGAACTCACTACTGTCGCCTTTACAGACGCGACGACGCTCTCTATTAATTCTAAATATTTTTTCTTGATTTTGTACTAATATTTAAACTGCACTGGAAAACTTTGATTTAGCATTATTTGCTATATAGGATTAGTATGTATTTAGATGAATAACTTCTAGGAGTCTCTTCAAATTCCGCCGAGTTAATGAGCATAAAATACCAATGTAGCGTGACCATGCTTTTATTCATTTTTTATGTTTATATATCTCCCATTTTCAGACCGCTGTAGCTCAATAGCACCTGGATGCTGGATTTGATTTCTATTTGAGAACATGAATGGGTTACGGAGTGTCTTATCACTAGGTTCCCTCTACTTACCCTGATATGTGCAGAATACAGTGGAAAGCGAAAAAATATATATTATACACGTCAAAGTCTTGTAAGTAACATGAAAATCCACCTGATGTCACTTTTCCCAGAATGGTGGCTAAATAAGCAAAGTTACATACTTCATATTTGCCTTCACTTTAAGGATGGTGTTTATGTAAAAAATATACTTGAAATTGTTAGAAAAAAATTGGAGCCACTCTATTTTAGTGGTAAATTCACAATTCAATTTTCGTGAAAACGTATAGTACAAAGTTTCGGGAAAATATAAGTAACGTAAAACGCGGCGGTTTCCTTTCCCTGAGTGGAAATCGAACCCACGACCTGTCGCAATCGCAGTCGCACGCTTGTGCCACGCCACGACTGGCCTCAATACAATTTCACTTCTACTTTAAAACATTTTATAAACACAAAATATTTTTTCTTTACAAAAAACCCATCTCGATTATAGTCATCATCTCCAAACACTTGACTCGAGTACTAAGATTACCGCAAAGCCTACTCACCCTAGTTTTCAAGCACAAGAAGGATCTCGCGGGGCCGGCACGCCGTATAATCAACCCATTGACATTGGAATGACAGTAATATAAATATAATACATATATATCTACATTATAGCAGGAGATGTTAAATTTGCAGTTATTAAGGCGTCATGGGGACCTATAGGTTTGTGAAGATTAGGTCCCAAAACGAATAAGACCTTTTGTTAAGTTTTCCATTTTAGCGAGTATCCCTACTCGCTACACGTGTACAAATTTTCAAATGATGTGAATGATGTCAGATGGAAATATTAGGCGTCAGATATTCATCGTGTATATGCGCTGTCTGATAACCAAGAGTTGTATGTAAATCTGATGAGTAATTAGGGGAGGATAGCAATTTATGTATACCAACATTATAATATGTTATTTCCATAATAATAATAATCCTTTTGGCAATACTTCTAATTTATGAAATATATTCTGAATGTAAACGCTTTGTTTATGTTTGAGTGGACTCAGGGGATTAATCTATTTTCATTTCTTCACTCTGGTAATAAGACAAAAGCCTGCGTTGACTTTCGCAATTCAATATGCAATATATCATGAGGCAAAAATTAGGGAAAGATTTTTCTCAAAACTACCTACAATTTGGAACCTAAATACGTAAAAAAGTATTGTAAATATTTACCTAAGCTTATCGCCTTAAGAGTTTATTTTTCAAGTGTTACTGTTTCTATTAATACATTAACTTTATATATTCTATTAATACATATAACTTTGCATTAACATTACTCTTATCAGAATAAAAACAACGAAAATATATGAATATAAAATTATTCGGTTATTGATTGAATGAAAATCAACGCACAGACGATAATTCGCGAGGTAGAACGCAGAAATTTGGAGTATATGTTCGTTGGGGATTATAGGGGAGCACTAAAAGTGGATATTTTTTTAAACTCTAACGGGAAGGAAAAGAAACTATTAAATACATAAAAGAAGTTGCTGGCAGCTAATACAGAATATTTAAAAACTGTTATATAAATTTAAAATCAATATAAAAAATAACGCGTACAAAATATAATGCAAAGTATGAATTGCGATACCGTCATTTCACCGGGTAGGCTCGATAAGCACGTAACACCTTTATTACGCCACCTCCATAAAGGCACATTTCTATTGATATCCCTCAGGAATAAAAGAGCTGGAATTAAAATTGGCGTGACGCAGAGGTAGGGCGTCTGAATTCAAACGTGACGGATCGGAGTTCGATATCGACTCGAGGTATTTAATTATTTTCATAAAGTCACGCTGGTAACAAGGCGAAACGCAACGTTAAGTTACGCCATTACAGATACACAATATCTTGAAAATTGGTCGGAAATTGGGGATTGCTGTCTCGTACTAGGTTAAGACTATTTATTCATCAACATTCACAGAAAATCATGCTGTATGAGGCCTTCATGGCACAGCAACGCAGCTTCTAGAAGGACGTATTCAATTCCCATTGACAGACAATACGAGGCGTTGAGTTCCGCCATTGAACAAGCAGTGTGGAATATTGGGATGGCAAATGCGTACCTTGCTCTATATGAGATTATTAATGACAACTTTCACAGAAGACTTTCCGAATAGAAAAAATAATTTATGAAATGGAAACTATGTAAAGTATGTTTTATAGATATAAGACATACTTTACATAGTTTTTAAAAAGAAAAATATTAAAATGAAAATGATTCTTCTTAATTAATTGTTGTTATTTTGGTACAAGAATATTATAGGAAAATGTTGGTAAACATATGTATAAAACTTAAAGGTATAAACCAGTTACTCTAAGTAAACAACGTTTAAAATCTAATTAACTTCTCTGAGTGCCACTGCAATAGTCTAAACGAACCTGTCTTAGCAATGTTGTTATTCGTAGTGCCGGCTGCTTGGCTAAACAACGAAGCCCCAGTAATCCGAGCGCGGCGTAGAATCCACCACATGTTTATACTTTTCCAGCACTATACACTCAAAAACTTTCTAAATATATCAAAAGCACAATATACTGTAAAAGCTTTAAAAGTTCAAAAAGCTCAAAAATAAAGTTTTCTTTTAAAACTTTTTACTCATCGACTGTATTTTTACGATTTTGTCCAGTGGTAACTGCAGTACAGTCTCGTGCCTTTGGAGGCTAACGCCGAACTGACGGTGCCGGCTGGAGAGCAGATCATGCGCATTAGAATTATCATTTAAACAGGTGAAATTCTAAATTCAAATTCAAATTCAGAATATTCTTTATTCAAATAGGCGATTATTATAAGTTCTTTTGAATCGTCGAATGTACATGTCAACAAAAGGCTACCACCGGTTCGGAAGGCAGTTCTGCTGAGAAGAGCCGGCAAGAAACTCAACAGTTGCTCTTTTCAAAGTCAATGGTATATTTTACTATTACATTTGCTGGCAGCTATCCTGCATTACATTCAATAGACATTAATTCCGTACATGATTATCCTCTAGATATTCTTGAGTCTATTAATAATATAAAATCCTTTTTTTATTTATTTGTATTATAAGTTCTCACCTAGTGTAATTTCATATTTGTAGGACCACGGGAAAGGGAATATCATACAAAATGCACCAAAATCGTTGCATAAATGTGTTGATTGTGTTGATTTAGAATCTTGACTCTTCTTGTGTTTGAAGAGCACATAAACTTGATTACTTGATGTTATTTCCAAATTGATACCTGTACGTCATTCCGAGAAAAATGGTCTTAACGGACGCACAAACACACAGCCAAGTGATTCTAATAAAACGTTCCATTTTTCTTTTTGATGTACGGATCTCTGAAAAACGAAATATATTCGCTTTTTTATCCTTCCTTGGGTATATAGATATATCCTAATAAGACCATAATAACGACCGACAGAAAATGTTATAATGATATTCATTATCTAACTTGGTAAAGTTAGTTACTTGAAAGTGTCTACGAAGTGCTACGAGCTACGACGGCATATAAATTACACTTTACACTTTAACCACACTTTATAGCCAAAGAGTTTTTCTTTAAAAGTATTTAATCAAAAAATATTGCAAATTATTAAAATAAAAATTTTAGTATAGGTTTGAGACAAACGTGACGATTGTGGGATTAATTTTCTTTACGGGGAATTAATTATTTCTATTTCCTCGATGCGGTTTTGAGTTTCGCTATTCAACATTTCCTTCGAGAAATTTCCATTTTTTAAGAATATCTAGGCAAAGTATAAAATAAATAATATTTCATACATTACCTACACGTTGAGACCAGACATGGCGCAGGAGCACAAAGTGTAAGTGTTCTGAGTTCGATCTTCACTCGAGAAAATGAAATATTTATTTAAATTTATTATTTCATTTCTTCCTTCTGGTGTTAATGCAAAGCGCGGCGTTGAGTTCCGCTTTTTAGCACGCAATGCCTCCAGTCCGGAGTGTCTTACACTAGGTTCCCTCTGCCTACACTGCTCTGTGCAAGATACAGCGTGAGAGTGATAATTTGCCAATAGAGAAATTTTAAACTTATCCATCACACAGGTGTTATACAATTTTCACCCTCTTGAAATATTGGATAGCTTTGAAATAAGATCAACAATTTTACCATAAAAATTTATCTTTAACTGCTTAAACTGGGATAAAATGGTAATGGTAATGGTTTGAATAAAATAATGCCATGATGGTTCAGTGGCTGGACGTTGTGGGTTTTATTGAAACAGAAAAATTATAATGTAAAGATTTTTTTTACCTTGTCTTTTGTAATAAGAGATTTGAGTAAATTTTTGTAACAATAATATAACGGCGCGTTTGAAACTCACAAAGTCACGAATTCATTACATAAAGTTAATTTTCGAACGTTCTCGTAAAATTTGAATGAAATTCACAATTTTTTCGTGGGGTTAGTAAATCGAGGCGGTCTCGAGGCTTTTAATCCTAAAGCTTATATCAAAAGCTCTCCTCTAAGTATATTGAAATTAATCGACGATCGTTTCGATCCTCTTTTCTCATCAGAAAACGGTAAATTGATTTTTTTCAATATATTTTTTATTATAAGCATTTTATATTTGCGTAACTATACTACATTATTCTTAAATTTATGAAACGAAGAAATGAAATATTCAGTAGTTTTAGTTTCTCGCTCCGGTAACTAGGCAAGTCTCGGTGTTGAGTTCCGCCACTCGATACACAATGCTTCCAGAATTCTGCGAAATATTCGGAATGAAAGTGTCTTAATGGGACCGGAGTGCCTTAATATTAGGTTCCCAGTTTCCCAGGGTATAGCGTGAAAACAATTATGATAAAAATAACAATCAAATTGCACTCAGTCAAATTGCAAACGCACTCTCTCGTCTCATTAGTTATCATTTCATTCTGCTAAACACCCAAAAAGTTAATTTTCTATGTACAAATAAACGGATTTTCTATGTACGATAAAATCTCAATTCTATTTTAATTATGAATTGAACAGACACATTTAATGAAGTCTATGAAATTCGAATCTCGTCTTAATCATATTAACGCCTCGAATGAACGCGAAAACTTCGAAACAAAATTTCAAACCTAAAAGTTTTTCAAATTGGCGAAACCAAGCGGCATTTTAATTGAAAGTTTGCGATAATTGAAATTGAAATATAAATAAGGATTATTTTTCTATATCTATTGCATCAGGTTGTGGGTTCGACTGCCACTCGGGGAAATGAAATATTTAATAAGTATTTACGTTTCTTCGATCTCGAGTACAAACAAGGCGTTGAGTTCCACCACTCAAATTGCAATGCCTCCAGAATTCTGACAATCAAATGTCTTCAGATATGCCCTTGACAGTTATAATTTTCTTTCTCGTCAGCTACTTTCAGCAGAACTCTTTAGAATTCATTAGACGATTTAAAAATGATTCCATCGTTATATATTTTGAAGAACGATTTTTTGAGGCCAGTCGTGGTGCCGGGCACAAAGTGTGATTGTAAACTCGACAAATGATGGATGCTATTCCCACTAGAGGAAATGTAATAAATAAACATCATGTTAGTCCTGTACCACACGTGGACGATCGCAGGTAAATACTAGTATTGTATATTACATACATTCTCTAAATAAGACTCGATCCAAGAACTATTGTTTGTCTCTACTTCAAATTCTACAACAAAAGGCGTCAGTAAATTGATTTATTTATTATATTTGGGAACAATATAATATAATATTAGGGCCGTTATTAGTTCAGCCTCGAGAGACTACAGCTATACTCGTATGAAATTACTCGGCGATCCGTCCAACTAACAATACACTGTCAATATTGTATTTTGATACAAAATTGAACGTAAAATACAAATGGGTATTGTTAACAAATATATCTTGTAATTTCTGATAAATAATTGAATATACCATAATTTTGTTTTATACATTTTTTTTGTTGTATATGTGTATGTATATAAAACAAAGTATATATATTTAATTTTAATAGAAATATGGGATCAGAGCACATAAAGAGAGACAGTGTGGGTACTTTTTGTTTAAATCCAACTTAAAAAAATATTTATAAAAATAACTTCAAATATGACAGGTATTTAAATATATTTAAACATGAAAGTGTGTGGGTGCAAGTGCACTATATGATTTTGTTTCAGAAAAATGTGTAATGTAGATAAATATATAAACATACATTTCACATGTGCTTATAGATCTCTGAAAAATAATATGTAAAACATAAATAGAACCCAGTCGTAACAACATCGAATGCCGACCGATATCGATTTAAAGCAAGCAAAGCTTTCATTTACACCTGAAGTGTGCCGTTTAGAAAATTGTACAGCACTTTTAACCGACTTCAAAAAAGGAAGTTTTCTGTTATTAGGACAACAACGTTTAGACGTTTATTTAAAATATATTAAAGACTCCAAATTGATGATAAACCAGACACTAAAAGGGATTGTTCCAGCGCTCACACAATATTTGACACAGCGCCATAATCACGAAAGTAAAGAAACAAAGAGAAAAAGGAAGGAGATGAAAGTACGTAGAGCGTTAAATTAAAACAAAAGATCTTAACCTTAACAATTAAACATTTTGGGGAAGGGGTTTACTTCCAGCACGACCAAAAACTGTTTACAGTTATAGACTATAGTCCTAGTATACATTCCAAAGATTTCGCTTACAAATGTGTTTTCTCTAAGATTCATTGTAAATGAAACTCTTTACCAACCAAATTAACCCCATATATTTAGTATATCGAGATCGAATTCTGGAGGCTTTGTGTATTAAGTGGCGGAACTCAACGCCGCGCTTTGCCCTGTTGCCAGAGTTGCCCTTCATTTGTAATCGAACCTACAAACTGTGGATTTTGTCACCCATACTTCACAACGAATTTTACTAGATATTTTTCATCTTTTCTCATTTAAAAAAATAAGAAAAGAATTAGAGAAAACGTATTCCTTTGAAAGCATTTGCTCTGTAAGTTCAAATTTAAGTCAAAGTTACTGAGACCTGACGTCAGCAGAACTTGGACGTCAAGCATCAAACGAAGTTAAAATGATATCTGTTACTTTGAAAATTTATGATTACTCTTCACTAATGAATTTTAGTTATTTTTGTATAATGATAGATATTAAAATTTATAAACTGGGGAAATTTGAAGGTCATCAGGGCGCAGTGTGATAGATCTGCTTGTAAACGCAATGGGTATGGATTTGATCCCTATCCTATGAATTCCGGAAAATACCTGGGGCTTAGCAGGATATATCCGCTGCTAAGCTCTACACTCATCACACATTTTCTTGATTACGGGCAAAAAAATAATTATATAGTTTTACTTATCGTCGCCCGCCACATTTGTTTTCGTAGATTTCGGACATAACATGGAAAATCTAGTTTGTTGCCAGCTTCATAGGATCATATAACATAGGATCCATAGAATTCTATATACGAAATTTCAACTTTCTAATAGGTTTGTGGTGACAATAGACGAGGGTAATAACTATTTATATAATACTTTCATGCAAATATATAAAATAATATAAATATCAAATAAATACAACGGGTAGAAATCAGAATATGTCATGAATATAACATAAGTTGTTTCTTCAAATATAATATATTACGTTATATGGAGACATAAACTGTATAATACGTAACATTTTTATACAATTCTTATATAACCCTTGAAAAATGTAATATTCTGCAAATATATAAAAAAAAACTGGTCATGCTCGAGCGGGCCACAGGCTCCGGAATGGTTCCGCCTTCCGCATATTTCCAAGCAACATAATGTTTTTTTGAAAATTATTTTTAAAGTGTTCCTTTTTTATAATAAGAAAATAAAACAAAAGTAAAGTGTTTGTGGTCGTAGTGGTGCAACAACATGGAATCTGACGATAAACGCGAAGGTTATCAGTTTTCCTTAAAAAAATCCCAAATTACAATTTATGCATATTTATAGAAATTGGTGAACCAGAAGCCAAAGGATCTCTAAAATCAATATAAAAGTCAGCAATCTTGGAGGGCGATGTAATTTTCCTTCTAAGTACACGATTCGACATAATGTTTCGACAAATATATATTTTTTTCGCAATTCCTACAATATGCTCGGTATTTATTTTCTCAAAATGTTCTGTAATAAGGCAACAGTGAAACCTTTATTTTCATGACAAAACGGTATAGCCCTGTTGTTGAGCAATTATATAAGTTTTTTTTTCTTTCTTTCAAATAACCCAAATACTCGCTCGTGTAACGAATCAAAGGGCAGAATTAAATTTCGCCATTTAAGAGTGTTTAAACATAAAACTGATTTTTTTGGAAAGTGGGAAACGAAAATGTTTTAATAATTCCCTCTGCCTACCCTGCTATTTGCGGGATAGAGCGTGAAAATAAGAAAGAACACAAAAACGATAATTGAATAAGACCTCACCCGTTTTCACCGAACGCTCACTCACGGTAATGAAGCGCGAAGAGAAGGTGAGATAAGCTGTTAACCACGCGCGTGCCTCTGCCTCGCGGCGCACAGTCAAGTGTGCGGAATTATTTATTTATCGTACTAACGAGATTGAATACCTAATACGGGCCGTCTGGGAGTAAATTGTGTTGAAAAATTGGAAATTATAGGTATATGTGTACCTACATCTTATTTATTAACCGACTCTAAAAAAGAAGCCACCGTGAGCAAGGGTGTACTGTAAAGCGACGGTTGCGTGTTACAAGACGGCCTCGAAATATGTATACAAAAAAAGTTTTAATAATATAATCCTCGTACATACATTAACTCGTTAGAGGTAATTAAAAATAATTATTATAATTTACTACATGTAATTGTAGATCCAGAATTGAAGAAAAAATATAAATTACTCGAGACTGAAACGTGGCTTCGCTCCCTTATTTTTATATTAACTTTTACTTATTAACCTAAATTTATTTTTTTATTAAAGCCAAAGGAAGTTATATTTTTAACCGACTTCTGTAAGAAAAGGAGGTCATCAATTCGACTGTATTTTTTTTATTTTATTTTTTTATGTTTAACCTCATAACTTTTGACTGGGTGAACAGATTTTGAAGGTGAAACTTCCCGAATGTTCCCATTTTTTTTTGGTCTATGTCTGACAATGATATCTATGAGAAAATCACATAAGTCTTAAATTTGCATTAGATATGTGCGCGACATACACAGACACATATAACCGAATAACTCAATGTTGCGCTAACCGATTTTGATGATTCTTTTTTTATTTGAAAGGATTCATTTCAAGGATAATTTGGTGAAAGTTTGGTTAGGTTCCGATTATGGAATCCGGTGAAAATTGAGAAAGTTTGTTTTTTTTGGTAAAAAATTGATTATACTGTAATAGTTACAAGCAAAAACTTTTTAAATTGATATCAGAAGTGAGATTCCTGATCGTTGCATTTCTTTTCAACCAACTTCAAAAAAGGGAGATTCCGAATTCACCCGAATACTTTTTATGTATGTTCTTGTCAATATACCAAAATGTAACTTTGCACAAAAATAATAGCTAATTAAATGAATTTTTACATAGAACAATCACAACCACTCGTTGACAACCACTACCACCACCATCACCACTCGTTCAAGAAACATCATTTTAAGATCTACTCATCACTAAAAATCGTAAAATAAATTAATTTTTAACAAAAAGAAAAACCGACTTCTAACAACGAACTAAAAAGTGAAAAATAATTATATAAAGATTTTGTAATTTTGAAGTCGGTGCCAAGTAAAACAAATAGGCTTAGTAATTAGATATTGTAGTAAAGGTGTTGTAGCATTAGCTTGACACCGACTTCAAAATTATAAAATCTTTGTATAATTATTTTTCACTTTTTAGTTCGTTGTTAGAAGTCGGTTTTTCTTTTTGATAAAAATTAATTTATATAAAACTAAGTTATATTTTTAAATTATTTTTTTTTATAAAAAACATTGTGTCTTTTCTAATACTCCTAAGAGAATGTGTACAAAGTTTCATGATAAACGGTTGAGTAGTTTTTGCGTGAAAACGTAATAAACAAACTAACATTCACATTTAAAATATTATAATACTACAATTTAAGTAAGTTTACCATATAGTACGTTTAATTGCCTTTTTACATTACTTTATTTACGAAAACTTAATTGTTATCTCGTGAGTTTCACGTGTGTTAAAATTATACAAAAAAAAATTTTTGCATAATATATTATTATAAATTTCTTTGGCTAATTATGGCGCAGGGCCGCCAGCGTGTGACTGGAACGCGATGGATTATGAGTTCCGTTACTCAACACACAAAGCTTCAAACATTCGAAGGGAATGCGCAAAGGGAAATTGGAAACAAAGTGTCTCAGCACTAGGTACGCATTACCTAGCACAGTAAACAAATCACAGTAGTATTTTTTTATATGCTGACAGCATCTGATCGTATTTTTTACCTTCACTCTGTATCCGGCACATAGCAGGGCAGACAGAGGGAACCCGGAAGCCTAGACACTTCCCCACTTTCCGAATTGTGGAGGTTACCAGAGCGATGAAATGAAAATATGAATTATTTCATTTCCTCGTACGCTTGCGCCCTTGCGCCACGATAGGCTTTGAACAAGATGAACTATAAATATAAATTCGTAATATTTTTTCTGTAATATACTGATAAATTATTCTTTTTAATGGGTTTTTAGGGTTCCACTTCCACACGGTTCACTTTGCTATCCATTTATCCGCCTGTCAAGCCTCTTTATCTCAAGATCACGTGAAGGTGTCAAGCTGAAACTAATATCATTTATTAAAGTCTATAGTCCTTTAAAGCACAGAAAAAACAAAGTTGCTAAGTCAACGCAATAGAGATACGAGCATTTAATTTGAATTTTGCATTAAATGCGCCGCAAAATCAAAACCGGCAGTTAAGAGAAAAGGAAAAAATCCAGAAAACTAAGTGGAACTTTATAGGTTTATATTTCATTGAAAAAATCATTACAAACTTATATTTGTAATTAAATTTTCTCACTATTGACCTAAAATCCTGGAATTGGTAAGGTGGGCGCTCGGTGGGCGAGTCTGACTCACACTTAACCGATTTTTATTCTTTTTTCTCATTTCTTGAATTCACAAAATTACATAACACTATATTTATGGGAAATACTCTATAGGATTCCTTTTTTTCTTTTTTCAGGTGCGGAACCCTATAAAGTTATTAAATTTCAACAATCAAACAAAGCTTTGCAATATTATGTTAATTTACACAAACATATTACTTATTACCGTATTATTATTTACACATTTAAGTATTTAAGGATAAAAGGAAGTTTTAACGTAATATATTTCATTTCGTTAAATACATTGAAAGAGCGTAAACAGTGCCTATTTTTAAATTATATAAAAAAAATAAAAGTTGTATGTCGTATTAAGAATTAATAAAAAAAATTTTAAGTGAAATTTTAATTGACATCTAGAAAAAACACAATTAACTTGTTAGTTTTTCTTTCTTTAATACTTTTGTTTTTTTTTTCAATCTCAACCAACTGAGTGAAATCTCAAGCACGGCGTTGAGTAACGCCACCTAACGTAATAACGCGGAAATTAGCAGCCCATCGGGTACGGAGGGTCTTATCACTAAGTTCCGTGTGCCTACTCCGTTATACAGGGTGGAAGAGGCAGCGCTTCTTTTACTGAAACTGCATATAGGGTAACATATTTCAAACCCAGAATTAAAAAAAATAATCAAGGTACCTCAACAGTTTGGACGTAGGATTTTTTTTTCATTTCACGATTTTTATCCATACCTGTATTTCGTGTCACGCACACATACGTATGCGACGTTGCCGCTTTGACAGGTAAGTGTGTGCGTGCCTATGTTATACTTTACAAATGGCGTTTTATTTTAAAACGATAATTTTATTATTTATTTTGTTTGAAAAAAAAACTTTTTCATTTTTAAGAATTATTTTTTTTCCGAATTATATTAGGCTTTTATAGAGTAGTTAAAACTGTGGTTTCATTTAAAGTGGCGCTGACAATTCCACCCTGTATACGGAAAATAGAATAAAGTTAAAATAATTAGTAGTGACGACGACAAAATGTGTCTTTTAAAATTGTTAATATAATTATTATTTATACAGATTATCTATCCTACAATAAATAAATATTTAAACAATTAGAAGATCATTTAAATTTAACATCATAGACAATGATACGATTCTTGTATCTGACAATATTGTCGTGGATTTCAATAGTGCCAGTTCTATGCGCGGTTGAGGCACAACTGTTTGACTCGTTTACTGGGAGAATCATAACGCGACAAGAATATGAAGAGCATGTAAAAGAAAATACTACTTTGTAAGTACCTACATTTAATATACGATATATTATTTTGTGAGGTTATGCGTTACAAATTTAGCTTATTGTTTCTCAAACCTATTCTTAAATAAATATTCTTAATTATAAATGACTCGGGAGAATTATTTTTTTAGCTACACGCTGTATCCCGCATCAAACAGATATCCTGTTTGATGCTGTATACAGAGGAATATAAGACTGTCTTGACACTATGGTTAAGACACTCCGTTCTCATTGAGACACTTTCGATCTTAGTGTCCAGGTTTCTCTTTTACAGTTGTGAACATCGATCGCATCGTTTATTTCACTTCCAAGCAAATCTGCTAAACGGATTTAGATGAAACTTTTTTTACCATAATATAAAAATAATTATGTGCCGGCGAAGCCGTATAATGCCGTATAATGAAATCTGATTATTTATTATTATAGTTGGTGTGTTAATAAAATCAAACCTTGTGATTACCACGAAGGGCGACGCTTGGATGGATCATGCAATAATTTACGATACCCGAGCTCAGGCGCCGCTCATACACCGTCTCTGGATGTACTACCACCAGTTTATGATAAAGGTATAATACTGATTTTTCAATTTTATAATTATTATCCCACGAACTTATTGATTAAAGCATCCTTTACTTTTATTGTCACTTCAGACATAACACAGCGTACTGATTGATAGGCGAACATAATATCTGTACTTTACATTTTAGAGAGTCCTTACTGAAGAAGATATTGTAAAATATGAAATTTATATATTATAATTTTATTGTTTTACAGATTTCAAACCAAGGAAAGGTAAAAATGGTGAAGATTTGCCTCCAAGTAGGAAGGTCCGCACCACGCTGCTGCCAGAGGGGCGCGTGCCCGACTCCTACTTCACACACCTCGTCACCTATTTCTCCGTGTTCGTCTCTGCTGATGTTCTCTCTTTTCATGATACTAGTAAGTCTATAGACACATTTTATTAGAGTGGCCCGATAGAAGGGTGTAACTGTAAATTAATTTTAAGTTTCAACTTGCATGAAACTTGATAAATAAACAATTTACTTATTTATTTATTATTTAAAATGCAACGGTTGCGGTATTAACTCTTTTATTTCCTCGGTCTAGTAAAGATAAAAAGCGCGGCGTTGAGTTCTGCCGCTCCCTACGCAATGCCTCCACAATTTGGTGGAAAGCGGGGAGCGAAAGCGTCTTAATGGGAACGGAATGTCTTCTTCTCCAAGGTTCCATTTGCTTAACCTGCTATGTGCAGAAGAAGGCGTAAAGTTAAAAAAAAATATTACTTGCTAGTTGCTAGTGGCGAACGCAAGGATGTTTTTGTTAACTTTATTTTTATTCATAATCACTAGAATGTGACGAATCGTTTGGAAGATAAGAAATATTTTTTATTATAATACATTTTGTATAATTATTTTATATTAGTGTTATCTTGTTTATAAAGTTTTTGTTTTAACTAACGAACTACGAGTATGATGTCAGTTAAGCATTGTTTAATAAAAAAATTATAATTGTAAAAAACTCGACTGCAAAAGAAACTACAATGAGAAAAATAAGCCCAAGTATCAACAGATAGGGCCAATTCAAATTTTAAAAAGCAGCTTGGGAAAATTCAACTATTAATGTATTTTCTGTTCTGTTCTCTTCTTTCTAATATGGCGTTCCGAGCGTGCCAGTTGAGCACAAAATCACTTCGCCAATGTCACGTTGAATGGAGAATTCACGAAAGAGGTTGTACGGTAAAAAAAGAGAAATAATATTACACAACAGAAAAATGCATGTTTTTAAAATACTGCCTTCACCTATAACAAATGTATTTTCTATATTTAATTACAGTTAACTATCTAGTTTGGAGGGATTGCTGTGACAAGAAAGCGGAATCAGATCCAGAATGTGCAAGACAGTACATACCCAACGATGATCCTGTACATCGCTTTTCTAATGAGAGATGTTTCAATTTGACACATCCATGGACATTTCAGGCTAGGGGGTGTGTCAGGAATAGCACTAAACCTGAACGGGTACGTTTTAAGTAATTATTTATTTTATTTAAATATCATTAAAAATTAAAAATGAAGTACCCGTCTGAAAAATAATATTCCTGTGAATAATTTTCTTAACGATAATTGAAGATTCGAAATATTTTCTTTTTCAGATTATAACCGCTACGCCACTATTTGATTTATCACATATATATAGTAATAGTACCAAGATAAGGTTATTTAAAAATGGCTTGTTAAGATACGAAATGGAAGAGGGCAGAATGTGGCCGCCGTCTTTTAAACCGAACATCAAGCTATGTCTCCTAAACCAAGGATTAGAGACGAGGTGTCATGACATAGGTATTTTTATACACTTAACAGATTCAATGTTTTTTTTTCGCATTGCATGGTTTTCTATCACAAGATAATATAATGTTAAAACACTCAATTTCTCACTTTTCGCCCGACTGTCCAAACATTGTGTGTGTTCAATGTGAGTTGTATATTATTATAATTTGTTGATGTTTACATATGTCTTAATTTTACTGTGCCACTGAGTTAAAATGAAATGTAATTTAAATAAATTGAATTTATAAATATAATAAACATTGTTTAGCCAGTTTCATGACCAGTTTGGAATACTTTTATTCAAATATTATTTATAAATTCAGATATCATAGCGGTGTATTTTGTGGTTTACGGTTTTACAGTATATTTTGTAGGTATTTAGTCTTATAATCGTTGTGGAGCATGGTCACAAACATTTGATTGGAACGCGCAAAGCAAAAAAGCGCGGCGTTAAGTTCCGCTACCCAGCACGCATTGCCTCGAAAATTCGGCGGAAAGTAGGGAATGGAATGTCTTTCGCTGTATTTCGAAAATTGAAAGATACATGTACGGTATATAGTTTAAAGCTAAGAACTAAAAAAATATTCATTATTTAAGGAGAAGAAAGTAGCAACGGCATATTGGGTACCAACCTGTTCACAATCTGGATGTGGCGTCACCACAACCACGTGGCGACTCAGCTCGCGCGCCTCAACCCGTGCTGGGGGGACGAGCGGCTGTTCCACACCGCGAGGGACATCAACATCGCTGTTGTTACACAGATATTCTATTATGAACTCAACGCTTTGTTATTAGGTAAGAAATACTTCTTTTTAAACACATGGCAACGTCGTCAGGCACTTTTAAATAAAAAACCGGACAAGCGCGAGTCGGGCTCGCCCGACGAGGGTTTCGTACAAAAAATTGCAAGTATCAAGCTTTTTTGAAATTCAAACTTTGCTTAGCCAGAGCTAGCCCTTAGCTCTTTCATGTGATATTTCACTGGAACTAGCGACTTTAATATATAATTTTGCCCTTCTTTAGGGCTAGAATTTTTAGGATTTCACTACAAATGTATAGTTTTTAGAGGTTTCTTAAATTAGTACTTACTACCTGTAGATGCTAGATGCAAAGTGTTATAATTCTAGGCCAAATAAAAGCCCTATTAATTAAATAAAATGTATAATAAAAATTAAATGGCAAGTGGAGAACGAAATTCTAAATAAAAAACTTAAATATTTTTTTCAGGTGAAGAAAACCTTTTGAGAGAAGGTATATTATCTCCTACACCGGGACATAGAGATTTGTACAATGAGAATGTGCCGCCGGCGGTGTCTATGGAGTACGGGCTGGTGTTACGATGGATGCATACCATCCAGGAAGGCATCGCTAAGTAAGTATATAAACATACGTGTATAAACTTGGTATATATTTGTGTTTTTTTCGAATTTTCAAGACGTAGCGTGTTGAGTAGCTGAGCTCAACCCCGCCCTCTCAACCCCGCGACTTGACTCGTTACCAGGTTCTGTAATTTGCGCTATGTGTTGAACTTTGAGTATAATAGCCTTACAGTTTTATCTATTTCTTTAATTGGATTATCTATTTCTTCTTTTATTTTTTATTTTTTGCGCATTGCTTTTATTATGAAAAACCTATATTTTTCTAAAGTAGATACCCGCCGTTCACGTTATTGGCGACTACTCGTGGCTAAAATAGACTACATCAAACAAATCGTCGTTGTGATTGAAATTATTGTAAACAACATTTCGATTCAATTAACATTTAATTAA
>JAEBDU010012641.1:0-38483 GCA_016802625.1 Heliconius numata | reverse complement strand
TTTGATTTGGGATTTCGAAATAAGAGCCAAAAATTAAAATATTGTAATATATTGAAACTACACCTAATTATTGGAAATACGTAATTAATTTCTATTGTTTAAGCAACACAGCTTCGCTTTTAACCGCGTAGCTGGATATGCAGAAGGAAACTAGTATTAAAACATTATATTTCCCACGCACCACCCAATTTTTGAGACATTACTTGTTTTGTATGCACTTGTTTTGCAAAACTAGTCGGTATCAAAGATGAATATATCCTGATAATAACCGGGATTAATGCCAGGAAGAAGAAGAAGAGTATAGATGGATATGGTTTTTGTAATATGTAGTAGGTGTTGGTTGTATTTTTTTTTGAGAAAAATGAATTTGAATTTGATCGACACATTATATTTTTCATACTGCTTAAAAGTATGATTTCTCTCCTAGATTACGTAAAATTATGTTTTTATTCACGTATTACGAAAAAATTTCAAATACTCTGATGCTTTACTTGATAAGTTCTAAATTGTTAAAGAAGACTAAAGACTTTTATAGCCTTTTTAATTATTTTAAAAATATTTGAAAAAAATATATTTTAAAGTGAAAGAAAACAGGAATAAGAACTGTTTTAGAGTAGGTATATTATTAATTTTTGTTTTACATATTTTACGAGAGTAAAAGAAGAGTCCATCAATTCCATTGACTTAACACTAGGTTCTTAGGTTCCCTCTGCTTATGTTTAATCTATAATGTAATGCTTGTTAGGCAGTGTTAGGCACTTAAAAATATAATTTTACTAGGCTAGTCCCGTTTTTGGGTAAAGCAGTCTGTAATGATAAAGCTCGACCCGGCATTTCTGTTTTGGTCGGCTTTTTTGAGTCTGAAGTGCAATCGGTAGAACTTTTCATCAGAAGAGTTCGATCCAGTTAAGCACATATTATTCCACTTTTTTTTAAAGATAAAGATTGGAGAAATGAAAATAAAAAATATCGATAAAAATAATTACTTAAATAAAATTAAATTAAAAATTATAGTTTGTTATTATAACGTTATGTACGTGAAAAATCAAGGAAATAACACAGCAGGGTAGACAGAGAGAATCTAGTGTTAAGACACGCCGTTCCCCATTTTTCGCCAAATTTTCTAGGCATTGCGGGCTGAGTGGCGGAACTGAACGCCGCACTATGCCTCGTAATCGGAGCGAAGAAATGAAAATATTAATAAATAATAATTCATAAGACGATTTAGTGGGAATCGAACCCACAACCGTCGGGTCGCCGCAGATTAGATTAAGCATGCTGTTTCTACATCTTTTAAAATGCGATATATTTTATAAAGTGTTTGTTATTTTATTCCCTATACACATATTTTGTTTTTAACGGTAAGAAAAAAATGGTTGTTTTAATTTTTGCTAATTCCAGAACTTAAATATATAATCTGAAAGGCATAAAAATATCACATGACTTTCGTCTACATTCGTATTTGTAATGTAGATAAAGTCTTTTTAGTAGGTAGGTACTAAAAATATTTTTATTTTGTATTTAACAGCGGTCCAAACGCGGCTGCGCTCGCTTATATTTATTTTTATATAATAATTGCCATATTATACAAAATCTTTATGTTCTATATATTCTTTATATTCTATATGTTTTTCTGATGTATGAGCTAAGTATATGATTGTAAAATTTCATCCAAATCTGTTAAGTAGGTTTTGCGTGAATGTGCCTACAATTATTCTCACCAACTTTCATATAGGTATATTCTATAATTCATTAAGTAAGAATTATTTCTTTATACCATTATGAAAGTAGTTTAATCCTTTTGTTATCATACTTACATATAAATTGTATGACTCATTCAGTAATTTGTCAAATACGAAGAAAATAACATCTAATTTAATCTGTAAATATCGTCTATCGATCAAATGTGTGGCGGAAACAGTGATAGAGTTTTCTTAGATAAATGTAATTTAATTGATATGTTTTCTGGTTGGTGACTCAGACTGTTAGATAATACTTACATAGGAAAATTTAAAATGTCAATACAAAAAAAATATTGGAAAGAAATTAAATGCGTAGTCTGTTTCTCTTTTCGTAGGTAGCCGTTCGGGAACTGCTAGACAGATTTGGTTGAAAGTTTTCTTTTCTATAAAGCATGGGTAACATTCTAGACATTCCATTCCTATTAAGACACTTCCGTTCTCCATATTCCCCAGAATTCTCAAAGCATTGCGTGTAGAGTGGAGGAACTCAACGCCACCCTCGTTCTGTACTTGTCTCGTTACTAGAGCAAGAGAATGAAAATATTATACCTATATTTCATTCCCCCAAATGGGAATCAAATCCAGTCGTTTACAGTCGCACGCTCGTATCCCCGCGCTGCGACGGTTTCTATCTCAGTTTTCAATAAGCAAATAAATTTGAAGGTACGTACTCTGTTCCTGTATTAATAATTTTATGTTGGGTGTATTTACGCTGTTTTATTATATCATTAAAATACTTTTATTAGCTTTGCATGTGCTTATTTATCACTCACTAAAATTGTGTTAGTAAATCATTTTGTATTTTTTTTTTATTTCAGTTACTTAAGGTAATAACAACATAGCTCTTGTTTAGCTCTTATTTAATTTCAATAAACTTTTATTCTTGCTATTTCTGTATTAGATTTACAATATATTTTTAAAATTTATACCAGATTAAAGAAAAGAAAATATGAAATATTTCATTATCCCGAATCCCTCTGGGAATCGGACCTGCAACCGCCGCGTTGACAGGCTGGCTGGTGCCTCTGCGCCATGACTGGCCTTAATGAATATTAATGAATGTATAATATTTATTTATTCACTTCACTATCTTCATGTTAATTACTCCTAGTAGAAAGTTGACGAGTTTAAGTTATGATATTGCGTATTTTGCAGCAGAACTTAACGCCGCGCATTGTTTTATTACCAGAGCGTAGAAATAAAAATAATATTTTCTTTTAGCGGGAATGCAATATACTGAGTTTTTTTTATAATAAAGGCCTATTGTATTTTTTTTCAGTAACAAGCCATTTTTAAGCTTTGGAAAATTATTATTAAAAATATTTTTATTATTATATTAATTAACTTGTTACAGGGGATATAAACAAAATGAAACACAAAACTGTATTTTATATGCATATATTCGGATTCAATATTTCAATAGCTATCAATTAATAATAATATTACAACTTAACTTAAAAAAAATACACTGACTGTTCGAACGGTACACACTAACTTAGCTATGTTCAAGCATAAAATGTACTATATTTAATTTCATTACAATTCCACCTACGATTTCGTAAATTAAATAAAAGAAAACCACTTCACCGTAAAATAAAACATAATTGCAAAAAATCGGTCCAAAAATTATTAAAGTAATCGATTTCCATAAAAAATTTCAAACAATGAAACATTTATTTTATTTTTATCTAACGAATACCGATTTTTTGCAACCATTCGTTTATTTAGTTTCGATTTAAAAAAAAACTGATAGTTTTATACTCTATATAATTTAAACCTAGTAATCTCTTTGTAACGGCAAATTTTGTATTTGAAAAATAGTTATAAACAAATAAATTATACTCGCATCTAAGAATTTGTCACGCAAATTCTAGTAGAACGAATAATTATACTATTATATAAATTATTTTTACATCCTCTGTACATTGCTCTTGCACTATTGTGTGCAACAAGTTAAAAATCAAAACAACCACAGAGTAATGCCGACCTTTGGAACTTTTGCGGCCATTTTGAAAAACTTTATTCTCAACCACGTAATTTCATAAGAAACTGAAGCTCCAAAGTATGGCTCTGTGACCACTAATTAACACTTAATTTATCATCTACACATTTCACATATACAATTATAGCACGCACATTTACAAATTTCATTTAAAAATAAAAATTCTTAAGTATTTTTTTAATATATACAATTATAATGAATGTACGCGAACTCACCAAGCGTCGTCATAATCTAAATTATTTAATACAATAAGTGATATGACTCAAGGGAATGTACAAGCAACAATATGTTTTTTTTTTTCAATATGGCAACTTTAAGCCGATATTAAAATAATTAGGCCTTGAAGATTGTTTCGTTGAAAATCGATTTTTAAGCAGCGTTAAATTAAAGTCTTATTGGGCGAACTGTAAATTAGAAAATGGGCAAATTTTAAAATCGTACTGCCAAAGAGATATTATTGTTTTTTACGGATGTATATGATAATGCTTTAGTAGATGGCTATAAACCGTTAAGTGACCTTTTTATTTTCAAAATTCATGTTATTTAAACGTACACAGTTCGATTCTAAGTTTTGCCCAAAAATCTAAGTTACGAGCGAAGACTAAAGTTACTCTACCAAGCGATTTATTCAAAGTTGTATTGCTCAGTAAAGTCCTAACTTATGACACTACAGATGAAAACGAAAATTGATATGTACTTACATCGCACTTTGACAGCTGTCAAAACTGCGCCACCATTACGTTTCGGAGACGAAAAAAAGCACGGTAATGGCGGCACATTTTTGACAGTTACCCAAAACACGATTCGAAAAGATGACCACAGATTAAGTACACGAGCAACAATACCTTGAATAATACGCGAGGTCAGTTAAAATAGGATATTTACACCTACTAAATAAGAGACTAGAAACACTACACCATATTTATTCCGTACTTTTCCGGTGCGAAATAACTATTTCCTGTGTTGGAAAAGTTCGTAATTTGAGACGCTTGGAGCATGCTCAAGTGGGGGGTGTTTTGGGCCTGATTTTCAGGGGATTCAGGACCTGAGGAAAGGATATTAGGGTGAGAGGGCCAGGAGGGAGGGGAAGGGTTGTTAAACGACACTTGATTGTAGAGCTGATTGCCGTTCGCGGTTAAGTTGTGTGAATGACCGTGTGTTTGATTCACTGATGAACCATTGAAGTATTCCATCTGAAAATAAAATGTATATTAGTATGTTAATGTATTTCAAGTCATATTTTGTTCTTTAATAAAGTTTTTTTAAATAATTAAATATATATTTTTTATTTAGTTACATGAAAGGCAAAGATATATAGCAAAAATCATATTATAATATTATATCAAATAAGAATAAACGTTAGGTAAAAAAACATTTAAAAATCTAAATTTAATATATAACTACCTGACTAGGATAATATGGCGAGTTGTAAGCGCTTTGCCCATATCCCTGATGGTGGTGAGAGCTCGAGTAACTTCTTATATAGTCCGAACTTCCCGGCCAATGGAAGCTGTTATAGCTGTCCGGGTGATAAACGTTCCCAGGACCGTTCAGACTTTGAGGAGTTATAGGAGGAGAGGGAGTCGTCATGATTGAGGAGTTGGACCCTAAGGGGGTCAGGTTACCCGTTAAACGGGAGCTATATTGGTCTTTGACAAGATTACTCCCAAACTTCTCTGTATAATCTACCTTGCTCGAATAGTCTAATCTTTTCGGACTGTTATATAGTTCTTGTTTTGGAGTAACCCCATAATTGTGAACGTTTGATAGGGGATCTGATTCTTTGCTAATTCTTAAAGCGTCATTTGAATTATAATGATGGGAAATAGATAAGTTTTTGTTTAATGGAGATGAATCGTAATTAGATGGGGCTGCCTCTTTCTTGCATATGACGTTAATTGGGGGGCTAACTGAAGTTGTAGGTGTGGGAAGGTTGGGGGAAGATGTGGTGATGCTAGAACTATTCTGAGTAGTAGTTAATGAGTTTGAGGAGTTTGTTAACGTTTTGGACGTGGAGATCTTTGACGATGAGGAACTTTTTATAGAGTTAGTAGATGATATGCTTTTGGAACTGGACGAGGACTTGCTGGATATCTGCGAGTTGGACTGCTGTTGCAACTGTTGTCGACACTTTGCTCGTCGGTTTTTGAACCAAACCTGTTCAAAAAAGAATTATATTAGAAATTGTTATACAATCAATGGATGTTTCTAAAACGTGATGATAATTAATGTATTGATAACAGATGCTGAACTAATTTAAAAAATATCTTTCAACAGGCTGATTATGATAAAATAACATCATTAAATTACTAAAAGACGAAACTTAATTCCACTATTTGTCTACCAGAGGGGGAAAACAAAAGAAAAATTAAACACATTCATTTCAGTCATTCAAAAACATTTAACTAATAGGAAATCGATCTCACAACCATCGTGATTACAGTCTATACCGACAATCATGTAGTGATGTCAGGTACCAACTAAACTTTATACGGTAGGTACCTATACCTAACGTATAACAATATATCATATCGGAAATCCAATTTAGTATCCATATCAGTAAGGAAAGTACACAAAGGGCAGTATAAGTTAGCACCGTCGGCAGTAGAAATGTTCCGTGCGTACACAAACCGCGCAAGGATTATCGCCCTCGCATTGTAACGAGTTAATATACAACGTGAAAAAGAGCAACGAGCGATCGAACAGATGTGCATCGGCCATTTTGTAATTATGCATGTTATATATTTTATATTTAACAATAAATAATATGAATTACGAGTGTTTGGTTTTTTTTTGCTTTTTTAGCTTCATCCTGTATCCCGCTTATAGAGGTAAGTAGGGTATATCTAGTGTTGCAGCACTCCATCTCAATAATTACAAGAAATAAAACATCTAAATTAAAAATACTGACAATTGGGTAAGTTCTTAGTCTGTTTAAACAAGAATGGTAAGTGTAACTACACAGAACGAATTTAGTGATAAATGGTAACCTATTATTGGGTCCGTTCTAGTCCGTAAATTGGAATAGATATCAAATGAAACAAATTCTAAGCTAAATTTGTTGTAATCAAAAGTACTAAAAACTACTGTTTTTCCTAAGCTCTTATTTAAATTTGAAAAGGCACTACAGAACTGTATGTGTAGGTGTTGCCATTAGAAATATTTGTATGATGCAGAGATCTAACTTTACGCCCTAATTAACTCAAACAGTGGTACATATGGCTAGTGATATCGTATATCCCAAAATAAACAAGAAGTGTGTAAATCGCAAATAAGCTGATGTACAAACAATAATCGAACTGAGAACCCTACTATTAATAGGTAACGACTACATACTGATTATAGTAACATCTGTTGGTTTGTGGTCAATGTAACTTCATTAATGAATAATACATTGTTAGTCTAAATTAAATTTATAAATATATATATATAATATACATGTAAAAAAATGAATTTAAATTCATCACTTTGCAATAAACCTACAAAAAACTATAATAACAAGAGTATATCTACTTTGTCGAGTACTAAAAATGATTATTATAGCTGGCTGAAGCGTTTCTACTTTCTAAGCTTAAAGGTAAATTTCAAAAATATTTTAAAGTAATGTTATATTCATAGGACTAACCACAATGAAATATCAAATCATAATAATTCAACTGTGCTTTACGAAAAATAACTACAGGTCCAATTTTTTTTAAAATATCTAGCATTTAAATGAAAAAAGTACGAGTATAAAATTTTGCTAATAAATATTTATTTTATTAAAACACAATTTTCTAGATAATAATATAATATAACCCAACACTGCTCAAACGAGGCAATTAATCGTTATCTGTGGATGCGATCAGAACCAATTACAGCCCTGCACAGATTATAATCAAGAGAATAGACTAATGACCAAGATGGCGGGGCTTGAAATAATGAGTGAATGAAAATTTTAATCTCGGCAAGGAGTTTTTATGGCATATAGACGTTTTATTGCTTTTATTTTCGATGTTTAATTGCTTTAGCTTAATACATTAGCCCTTAATATATAAAAAAAACTAAATTTATTTAGTATAATTATTATTATTTTTTACGTGTTTAAGGATTAATTATGCTGTTTGAAATAAAATGCAATTTATGGTAAAGAGGGTATAAGTGAAGAACAGAATGATATGTGTGGATATGACTTAATGAATGAAGATAAAACGAAAAGAATTTTTATTATATTATAGACTTTTTATTTGGCTATCAAAATCATATGTGGCATGAGATGATAGTATTAAATTGGGAGCCTAAAAACAAAATTTAACAAAAAACATTTTCTATAATTTTACAACCACAAATGGAATGAAAACTGAAAGTCTTGCCTCGTTGTGATGTCAACATCACTAAACAATGGTTAGGATTAAATGATTCGATTTTCAAATATCAAATTTGGAACGCATAATTCGATTGTGCGCTAATGCCCTATCCGTGTTGCTATAAATTGAACGTTTCGGCGAATCAGAGTTCAGTGAAACGTGAGCTTTCGACGGGGAAACGCTTGGAAAGTTTAATTTTAACCGACTTATCAGAAACTTCTGTCATTTCGTTCTACGTCTTTGTTAAGTAGAATATATTTATGTTCATTCATTCTCGATTGCATTCATATAGAAATAATTTTATATAAACAACACAACACAGCTTAAGCTATATATTCCTATATTTAATGGAAATCATTTTATATGGCTGAAATATTCGCTTTCTTTAACAAAAGCTATTTCATTAAAGTTCATAGAGCAAAGATGCATCTCTATAAAAATTAACACCAGACTAAACTAAAATTCGCACAACTATGACACTTCAGTCTAAGCTTTTTCTTTCGAACATGAGGTTAATCCTGTTAGCCCTACTGGCTTTTACAGCGAAACTGGTTGGGTAGGGAAGAGGGTATTCTGTCCCTGAAGAAATGCAAGCACTAAGTGGCTGCCTGTGAGGAAGTCGACGACTGTGGGCAAATTAGACTCATCTAAGGGAGCTAACGGTCCCTAAACAGTCTAAGCTGACACTTTACATTGTTTTAAATTTTGCATCTAACGTAAGAAGTAACACTAATTCTCAATAGTTTAATAGACATTATTTGGTCACATACATTTTTGGAACCTTTACAGTACTCAAGTCACTACAAATTATAATATAATTTCACATTTTTAAATATTTAAAGCCTTTATATTTAATAGCATTTCATTTGCGGGTGGTTCGTCAATCTCACTAACATGATTGATCTCCACCGTGTCTTAGGTTAATTGTTAAACTTATTCAACATCATCGGCTTTGCCTCGTGCCAGATAAAAATTCGATTTTCTTATATTTATTTAAAAAAGATTATGCAAATGAAGCCCCATTCCACTCGACGAGTCGTTATCGCTTATTAAATTAGTTTGAGTAAACAGGCATTTATTATATAAAGTTAAGAGACGCGTAAACTTGCAGCTACTTGGGGATTTTAAATTTATTTTTTATGTTTCGTATAAGTATAAAATTATTAAATTATATTTTGTGTTATAAGAACTGAAATCTCTGTTCTTTTTTTATTTTTACCCATGTGTTGCGTTTTTAAGGAGAAAATAGTGACTTAATATCATGTCTATATTTTCAGGGGTAGTGAAATGATGTATGACTCCAAGAAGAGGAATCGAATCGGAATTATTTAGGGAAAGAAATGAATTTAATTCAACCATCTTACAATATATTAATCGGAACGAAAAACAAGAAACAGGAGTGTCCTATCTCTATGCTCTCTACAGCAAATTCCTTTTTTCCGTCTAATCTGAATAAAATTCCTTCTAAATCCATACCTGAACCCTAGATTCTGGTAAATTAATTTTCAGCGCCACTTCTTCCCTCATGAAGATGTCAGGATACCTAGTTTTGCCAAACAGCGCCTCTAACACGTCCAGCTGAGCTCGAGTGAATGTTGTTCGTTCTCTTCTTTGCTTTCTTGGATTTACACCTAAAGAATAGAAAAAAAAAGGTTATTTTAGTATATAATAAGTAATTACTTTTTTAACTATTTTACTAACTTACCCGCATATAGCGGGGTAGGCAGAGGAAACCTAATGAGGAATTAAGACAATCTGTTTCCAAGTTGTGCTGAGAGTTTTGTTTTAAATAAGTAAGGCCTTTTACCGTCGGGAAGTTACTACAAAATAAGTAAATTATAACCTGTGAATTTGAATAATTAACGTTAGTCAAATTTGATATTGTAAACTAAATGTAATAGAAGCCTATAGGTACTATATACATGTTAAACTGTAAATAACCATAAATCTTATTTTGATTGACTGATTATAAATTACAAATAAATTTGTATATTTTTACAATAAACTAAAACACCTATCTATGTATATTTTGCAAAGAATTTATAAATCGATTAGAATTAATCGATATGTGAATATTTCGCTTCAAATTATGTGCCTCTAATATATTACATTTAAAAAAAACAGTCAAGTGCGAGTCAGTTTCCCTCTCTGGGGGTCCGTACCAATTTAATTAAGAATAATAAGGTATATCCTGTTGATTTAGAGAAGTCAAAGGAAATACCCTATAGGTTTTGTTTACGCCGATATTATTTTATTAAAATTAGGCATAAAACGCTCGTATATTTTCTTTGTACATAGAAGTTTATTTTTTACTCTCCTTCTCGAGACTTTACATCTCGATTGATGACTTCACATGTGATCTTAAGAATAGCCTTGACAGACGACCAGACAAATAGACAGACATAGCAGATTCTGAGAGAGATTCTGTAAGTCACGTCAAGTCCGTTCTTTTATTTTGGGCTACGGAACCCTAAGAACACATTTATGTATAACAAATTAAAATATGAACTGGACGCCGAAATTAATTTCTTGCATCATTTAGTCGCGTGTGAATAAATTTATGTCATAAAACGTACCAGCAACCAGTTCCAACTGAATACTAATGACAAAAACTAATCTACATACATAATATAATTGTTGTTTTATAGTTGTATACGCGGAATGGCGTTGAGTTGTCTTAATTTGTTATATATGTATTATAAATATTAGCATACCTATGTATTTATTTATGTATTGCATTTAATTTACATGTATTTACATGGATTAAATAAAATAAGAATAATTTAAAAATAATAATGTGGCTTTTGCAAAAGTTTGAATTTGCGGCCGTTGTGTTGCATCTGACTGTAAGTGCAAAGATTGTGGGTTCGATTCCCACTCAGAGAAATGAATTAATTTCGAAAACGAAGAGATCGGCATGTCCTAATATTACGTTTCCACTGTCTACCCTGCTATATGTGTACTTTTTGCGAAATAAAAATAATGAGAAAATAAATTTAAACTTTAGCATAAAGTCAGAAGTACCAATCGCATTTGACACAAATTATGATAATTATAATATAATAATTTATCTGGTAAAGAAAAACAATTTCCAAAGGAAATCGACGCTCTATTTTTAGTAAAATGAAAATTGTGAAAAGCAAGAAGTGACGTTATATTCCATTCTGTCCGATTAACTATATATATATAAAAACGTAATTTTTTCAGAGTTTTTACCACTTGTTAAAAGCAATGAACAACATTTATCAACCTGTATGTTTGTATTTAATTGTTACTAAGGCATACCTTAAAAAACAAATAACCAAAGACAATATTAATCGTAGAAACGTTCCTACCATTAGTCTTGCAGCAACAGAAAGTCGGTCATACAACACTTTAAATGTGTAATCTCTTCAAAAATACTACACGGCCATTATTTATACTTGAATTACATTTTTAAACAAGATGGTTGACATTGCGTTAAACAAAATTAGATGATTAATTGGTTGTACGTTTTTTTTAATGAATAGACTATGGTAGACTGCTTGTCTGCTCTAAATCGATGCTTTTGTGTAACATTTTTAGTGAATGAGTAGCTTGTCTTGTACACATGCTTAAATTGATTAACATGGTTTTGTATGGAATAAGTAGATATAGTGGAATGCGTTCTAGAGTCTTCTATTAAAAAAAAGTAATAAAAAGATATGGCATTCTTTACCTTGTAATTATTACTTTCTCTATGTTTGTAGAGATTTCTTATTACAGGTTGCTAACTCTTAATATTATTTCATATCCCTTCAGTTCAACATACTATTTAGTTTTATTTAATTTGTATTAGGAAATAAAATGGTAATAATCAATGGTAAAACAGGTCCAGAATTAATAACTGATTTTACTGTAAATTGTTCGTTTGACAATAAAATCAGTTATTTCATATACATACCTATTTGTATAATTTACTTTCTATAGTTACAAATAATTATCCAAGCATTCATTGTATCAAATTATAATTTCTGTTCGTCCATCAAAACTCAGGGGCGCAAAATCGTTATTAGACTTTTCAATCGGCCGCTCGCTTACGGATTAAAATAAAAATAAAATAATACAACATACGTACCGAAACCCCCATTCAGCCATTACAAACAAACATTTCATACGAAAACTGTCACATTACCTAGCCATAGAAAAGTGAAAATAAATAGACATATACCCGTCTCCCTCCCTCGTATACAAAGCAGCTGAGTTGAAACGGGACAGATGTATTTCAATTGTCATCGTTGACAATGAGCCCGGCTCTAATCCTCGTGACATGGCTTTTTTCTTTTTTTTTTTTTTTGCGCTGGCTGCGATATTATCTTCACGGCCGATTCCTGATAGGGCTACTTGCTTGTTTATGCTCGCTTGTCTATGACTGCTAATGGTATATTCGTGTAATATCTTGTTACGCTTTATCGATCGAAAAGGTGATTTCGATAAACTTTAAGCTTTCGAAAGTAGCCACAGTATGATTCATCTGAAATTATCGAGAACTAAACGCTTATAGTATAAATAATAGTATTTTTTTTCGCCATTTAATATGTTAATTGATATCCGAAATGATTGGTACTCTGACATTACGCTGTTGACAGGTAGATTACGAGATTGATCGCTTCAATAAAACTAAAAGTTTTAAACGGTAAATGACTAATAAATTATATCTATATAAGATAATTAGCGTCTGTCCGTTTAATGTTCTTAAAGTTATTAAATTTACATAACTATTTATTTCTATAATATGTACCTACTTTGATACGATTAAATTCATTTTAAAACTTATATTAACTTTGAAATCTATCGATATGCTTAATCTATTAATGGAAAAGCATGCAACTTTTAGTAGTTTTTAGTAGAGTAGCAGAACTTTATATTATTTTCAGTGTAAGGAAATTAATTAATTTCCCAAGAGAATCGAATTCGCAATCGTCGGTTTAGATGCTGTACCGCTGAACGACCGTTACAAATGCAAATATCAATTCATATAAATATAAGTTCTGAAAACTGCAAAGTGAAAGTGCTATCCATTTCTGCCCTTTGCAACCGCTCCGTGAAGAATTGCTTCGTGGATTAATTTGTCATAAGTCCTTTTTTATCTGAGCATGCCGCAAGCAACTAAAGTAATATTATAATAGTTTTAATTTAAAACGAGCCGTCAAAGAAAATATGCAATAACAATGAATTACTTATCTGTTAATTTTCAAACGAAATGGTAAAATAAATAATGATTACATTTATAATGGATATTTTTTTCTAGAAATATGGCAAAGATACTCAAAACATTCATTAGTTTATTAAACCTTGCCGACGGCATGATGTAATGTTTCGTTACAATTATAAATAGATCTTTCTACGAACGAACACTATTTTAGATAAGAAAATTGCAGAAGTAAATTAATTATTACTTAAAGAAATTCAGGTGAAAAGATGTTCATTCTCATATTTTAATTTAGATCCAAATGTCTCCATCCATCAAAATCAAATGCCTACCTACATTAATACAAAAGTCGATAATTACATCATAATTATAGATATGTAAATAATGTGACAATGGGGTAGTATTTTGTTTTCTTTTACTTGAAAACAACTTTTTACTTTAAAAATACGTAACAGACAAATGGGTTGTATTTGTAATACATCACCTCGATGACTTATAATTTTTATCTACGTAGACACAGCCTGTTACGCGACGAAGCCGAAGGCTTTGTCTTATCTAACTAGAATACAGATATATAAACATTCCAGCTCGAAATTATATTTATTTTTAAAAATGCATTATTTAACATTTTTTATAAATCTTACGTACAATAAAACATGTTTAACCAATAAAACAAAAAGGTAAAAGAAACTGTATACTCCAACGTAATTAGGCATTAAAAATCTCCGCCACGCGCCTCAACACCAAACCGCAAGCGTCGTTTGAAACTTATTATTTTCCCGTTTTCCACAGAGTTTGACCCCGGGACGTCCCTACGGTATTTTAATGACGTGTTAAATATTTCAAGGGGTGAGATGTGAACAGATAAAAACAACTTTATTGTGTATGTGTAGTAGCCATTTTGTATCTGGCAACGTTGTACGTCAACTGTCAGTTTGACAGCGCGTAATGGCCGCTCAAGGATTTGGAAGCGTTGTTTAGTTTGGGGATGTGCCTAATTAATTGAGAAAATTTTTGCGTAAACACTTTGGATGATAAATGTTAAGGTACTCGTGTTTGATTAGCGATACTTTTTTGTGATTAGCTTTAGAAACAGTTTTAGCTAGAAATGTAGAATTTGTTATTAAATATTGTTTTACTTGTTTGATTTGATTATTTCTTAGTAAATATTTTTTTAAAATAATATCTTTTATTACTACCTATCCCCTGTAGTTGGTAGACAGAGGCGTGAGATTTTACATCGATTTCCGTCTATTTAAATAAAATCAACATTTAACAAAATAGTACAAATTTGTTAATTCAGTCATTTTGGCCAAAGAACTAATTTGCAATCAAAATGTATCGTAAACAATAATATTGAACAAATTGCACAAGCAATTCTACAAGTTAAACCTAGTATGTAGTATCTCGTTCAAATTGAAAGGTTACTGCAACTGGATCACGATAAGTTAGAGATAACTTACAGGTTCGAAACGACATTAATGACTTTTATTATTCGAGTTATAGTTGTGGAAACTTTTAAGTAAGGTTCGTTTAGCTGCCTGTATTGATATCATATTGTGAAATACTGTTACTTAAAATAGAGCTTTATAAATGTCTGCTGAAAAACAGCCCGATAAATCTCCTTGCGAATGCAAGTAACGTCAAAGATATTTTTATACATAAGTTGAGTACTTTTTTAATTTTCTAGATTAATTGTTAGGTACATATACTATACATTATTTATTATTATTACTAAATAAATAACAGCATCAGTTGCAAAAGCCAACAATAATAATTAGATACATAGAACCCCCGAAATACATTATATTTTAACATAACCAGCTATATTGCATCACCTAAAACGAGGGCTGGCAACACATAAATCATGTTAACACATAAATTCAACTAGCAACATCGTACTGGGGTTGCAAGACAAGTTGTGACAGATTAGCGTTAAGGGAAGCAGTGGTTACAGTTTCAAATCTCATTTTCAACCTTATGTTAGCACTATTGGGTTGGAAATACAATGTTTTCTTCACCTTTGCCCCTTAGAAATCAATGAGTTATTTTATTACCATGATAATGTTGGCAGCGTTGCATAGCAGGGGCTAACCGAGTTGTCGGTAAATTGAAATTTATCAAATAAATTATAGGCGAGGGGCGTTAAATATGATTGAATGATATTAGTTTGCTTTATTTGACTAACTGTTTAGTAATATCCTGTATTATTCGTTGTGAAGCTACTTCCGTTTGGTGTTTGTTATGTACGTACTGTAAATTGTTATATAATTTATTAACTTTAACTGTAACTGCTGGAATAATTAAGTATCCTTTTCTAATAATAAGTTAGGCATATTTCGAATATTTTTAATTGTTACAAATATTTTGTTACTTGAAAATTCTATCAGTACGTTCAATGGATATTTTTTTACATTTTCATTTTAAATTAAATTTAAGTAAGCAAGGAATGTTTAAATTTTATACGAAGGATTTGTATCTGTTCTTGGATTGGATCCAAGCGCTTTAGCCAATTAAGTTATATGTTCACGTGATGCTATAGTCAATTTTCTAGGTAAGTAAGCTACCGTACTCCTCTTAGGTACTCTACTAGACATGTTGCAGCTTAACGCTTCAGCTTATAGTAAATTTACACAAATAAATTTATAAATATATAAAAACTATACTTAGTAATTCAACTCAACTCGCAATGTCTCGTAAATTGGGTAGAAAGTGGGGAACTTAGTGCCTTAACACTAGGTTCCCTCTGCTTACTAAAGTAAAGCTATAAAATGAAACACAAAAATGAAACAGTTGCTAGTAAAGAATCTCGATATAAGTATGCCCTATACAGTGCCCACGAGGGGGTACCACGGATTAACTTATCATAGAGTGGGAGGGCGAGATAAATTCTATAGTAAAAGCACCCCATGGATTCTATTCAATGGATTTTGAAACACTGCTTTATAGTCTTTTTGTGGCGAAGTAAAAATAATAATCAGAATTGATCCTTAAATTTAATGATTTATTCTCTATAGAACTTTTGTATTCAAATTAATTGTAAATGGTAGTTCATTACAAGCATATACAAATTATTCACGTTTTACACTTTGATAGCAGTCAAATTTCGTGTAACTACGATTTTAAAATATCTTAAGCAATTTAAATAATAAATTTAGTTACATACAGCAACTGCTGTAACCTGCGTAGTGTGGCAATGTGATACTTGATATCAACAGTATGTACAGTACATATATGAGTTCACATCAGTAATGATAGGCACAGAAGCGTAATATTAATAAAACCTAGTTCTAATTGCACTGTATAGCATAATCAAATAAAAATAAATAATTATATAATATCATATTATACCCACTATTGTAAATCTAGTAGTAAGCTTTTTCTTATTTCTAAAATGTGAGAAGCCACACCCGTAATTTCTACACTCTGTGTGATGACTCTACTTTTTCGTTTCAATTATACAATTTGTCACTAGCCACTGTATAAAGTCATTTATAATCTATGACCCGCACGCGGCGCACACGCGCCATCTTATTTATCTGTTTTCACAGCAATTCACACTTGAGGCTAAGCAATTTTTCATGCTAATGTATAATCTTTATTTATAATGATAAAACTAGTGAAGATAGACAAAAAAATAGTTTTTGGTCTCTATATGCGTATATTTAATGATACAGCCGCTATTTTATTTAAAACATCATTCAGTTTTATACTTTTTATTTTACATGTGAATGTAATAAGCAATATTATTATTGCCATTAACCTTATATAAAATATCTGATATATCTTTTTTGAAGAAAAGCTGAAATACGACTTTCACATAAAAAGCATTGTGAAGAAACAATCTGCAATCAACAATTAAAAAATTAAATGGTTGGCTGAATACATGAAAGTCGTAGCATTTTTATTCGCCACATCGCGCGCCATTTCGAGATACGTCATTTTATTCATAATGGTGGATTTCTCTCGTGTAAAAAGTTTGCGTATTACAGGGCTGTTAAATTTAATGGTGGGCATTTAGAAATGAAAATTCGTGGTCCTTTTAGAGGGAAAATTGAATTGAGAGAAAATTGCGAAAAGAATTTGCAATGTCTCGTGTAAGATTAAAAACTGTGATTTCTTTTCGTTTTCATTTTCATAGTAAAAAAGATTTTTGTTGATTGCTCGAAATGTACGGAAATTGTTTAGAAAAGTAAAGTTAATGTAAATTAAGAAATATTAAACTGATATTTTATATTTATGTACACATAAAATATTTTTTATATAATTTTAATAATTTAATAATTTTCCGTTTTGTAGGTTAAAAGCTCTACTCTTATATCGTATATTAGTAGAAACCGATTTATTTTATACTATGTAATAAAGTATTGACTTGATTTGACATAAGCAACAAAACCGATAACAATGAGTTCTTTAAGAGATAAAAATACTAATATGAAAAGAAAGTCCAATCTTATATATGATAAAGCTAAAAGTATTTTTCTGGGTTTAATTTTTCCGTCGGCACCTAAAAGTTGCCAACCCTATAGCTTACAATAAAAGCGATGTTCAGAAGAGATAATTAATTAATTAAACAATGTAATACATACAACTATCTAGTCATACTCACTCAGGAATCACAGTTAACTTTAATTTGCATTTTATCTTCATACGACGTGAGTTTTCTAATTATAATAACAAATTGTTTCTTTGTCTTTTTCTTGTTTAATTTTTTTGTCTTATATATTATTTTTTTTTGCAAAAATTGCAGTTTAACACAACTGAATTATCTAATATGTTTAATTAACAATAATTTAAGGGGAATCAATTTTCTTCTTTAAGATATGAAAGAATATATAGGTATTTGTATCATACTACTGTTGTGACGTCGTGGAATGATGTAGATAAGACATTATTTGTATCTGATTTTTTTATGTTTTTCCAGTCTAGAAGGTAAAATGGGCAACCAGCGGTGAGTGCTCAGTGTTCAATTCTTACGAAACTGGGCAGAACGTGAAGAATGGAGTGTCCCTTATACTTGCATTAAGTGCCAAAAATCCATCTTACTGATAAACATACATTTAAATTAAATAATAAATTCTAAATTAAAAGTACTAAAAGTATTTTCCACTTGAATGCGTATAAATTATTTTAGTCTCAACTTCTCTTCTCTTCCGGCACGTGTCACTCCCACGTCAATATTACCTCAAGTGGGTATAAGTGTTTGTACACTTACGGTTCCCTTTGCAATAGACCTGATAAAGTACGGTTGACGAGTTGTGGCCGCCCTGAAGTTAGCTATAGATGGCTGCGCAGATTTGATTTAAGGATTTTTCATACTTTTGCTTATTTTCTTCAAGAGTAAACAATGCCCAAAAGTTAGGAAAGCCTTACTTCACGGTGGACATAACTTATTGATTGTACTGTACGTATCTGGTTAATTAAAGAAATATTTATTATCAGTATATTAGTAAAAGTAATATTTTATAAATTAAAATATGTGTTAGCTGTATCTATTCTAGATAAGATATTTAGATCTGAAATTAATTATTTTTTTATCTGTTTCCTTTATTTACACGTTTATAATATTCATTAATATCAAAATACCAATTATATTTCGTGGTATATTGTGGTTAATAATATATTTTTCATCATCTTACTGAAGTTTTCGATTTTTAGACTTTTTTTTAGTAGAGTAGTCACTCCGTTCTTTATTTCTAATATAAGAAACGGAACTTGAATCCACAACCTATAAACAAAGATAGTAATACAAATTCAAAAGAAAATAACTATCTATATAGAAACTTAAAACGCAAACGTACCCGAGAGTTGCCCTCGGGGAAAAACAACAAACACTAAAACACTGTTGTTGACTTTACAATTAGCGGGCAACACCACGGTTGGGGTGGCAGTTAAAAAAATACACCGCTTTACGATTTTTGCAAACATTTTAAGTTTTTTTAGTTAACTATGTGCACTTAGACAGTTTTTGCCTTCTATTTTATGGAAAAGTGTGCTATATCTGAACTCTAAGTATTTTATTTAAAACTACTTGAGCTTACTGGTAATACTTATTTTATTACTAACAGTTAAAAATATTTTTATTTAAAAAAACGAAAACTTGAAAAAACTAGGTACTATATATTATCTAAATTAATTGAAGAAAAGATCTTAAGAAATACTAAAATGAATAATAATTTTGTAATAAACAAAGAAGTGCCTTCTAAACCAATTTAACAAATAAGCAATTAAAATTACACAAGCAATGACTAAAAAGCTTAGAATTTGTTTTTTTTCTTTCCCTCAACTGGCTCCGAACCCACATTCATCAACATGTCACAGCATCAAGCAAAAATCTAATTTACAATATCAAAATACAATTAAGTGAAAAGCCGAGTTTGTTGTTACAGGCACCCCATCTCAAATGAAACTGGGATACAAGTCCATTGCATATATAAACAGAAAGGTGCTAACTTTCACACACTGGGGCAAGACTAATAAGTTTAGATGGTATTATAAACATACATACATACATTATATATATAATACAGGTTTTTATTATGTTTTATTCAACAAAAAATTACAGACATTATAGTAGTGATTTTGAATTCCATTTAGGGGAATATTCAAATCTAAAAAAAGTATGTCTCACTCTCTTTCTCTTTCTCTTAAATAATTACCTGACTACCGCGATAAATGTGAGATGCGTGAACTCAATTTAAAATTGATTGCCACGCAACAAAAATTATATATGGGTACCAACAGAAGCCGTAAGACGAAAATCAAAAAAATAAAATAAAGAAAACCAGTAACCAACAAGACTGTATGTATGTAAGTATATAATATTTAACTATACAAAATATATACCCGCATAGCTATAGTGTTAAGACACTTCATTTTCCATTTTTCAATAACCACTTACGACATCTGATATAGAGGCTTGGTGCAGTCGCACAGGGTCCGAATGTAAGCGTGGCGATTGTGGGTTCTATCCTATTCGGTGAATTATATTATTTCCATTTCGCTCTGGTCTAAGACAAACAAGAGCGTTGAGTGTCGCCACTGAATACCTCGAAAATTCTTTTTCTGTCTTCACAAGTCTTAACAGTTTGTTTCTCTCTGCCTATCCTGCCGTTATATGCGAGATACAGCATAAAAATAAAATGTCATAGAGATTTCTAAATATGAAGTTTAAATAATACTGTAGGTATGTATGTATGTATGTATGTATATATATTTCACAAGTGTATGTTCGTCTTGTAAATCTTTTCAAATAGGTACCTACATTTAAACGAAATCATTTGCGGTGGATTGTCAAATCACAGAGGGTGTCGCCGCGTGACGATTTTCACACGTTTTTCATCTGGAGGGAGATGAGATTTTGCAATGTGAAAACGATTTATTTTGCTAATAGGTAGGTAGGTATATCTATGCACTTGTTGTTGCGGAAAAACTTTAACAATAACAGTTTTCTAAGAACTATAAATTATTTAGATTAAATTTTCGTTAAATCTTTTTATGAATAACGTTGAGTAGTTCCTTTAGGCTATTTATTATATCCTATAGGTTGACTGGAAAAAACTATTAGAGAAAGTCTTAGTTATACCAAAAAAAAAAAAATTGTTATGATTTATATTAAAAAGTGCAATAGATAATATAATAATTACCAAATTAATGTACTTATGTATACTATAAACGAAACATACCTTTCATCTCTATTCGTCCCAACATATCCGAATTTCTCATAGCCACTCGCAACATTATACACAAATAACCAACACATTAAACACTAACCAAAACCCAATGAAAATAATTATTAAATAAAATTAAAACACACTACAATGCAAGTGCTAACACTAAGTGACTTCGTTTCTATCTATTTTTATCATAGTAGCAAATTCATTCCTTAAATGACATTTCCTTGATAACGGCTGACAGTGACAAGAGCATTGCATTATAAAGTTTATAAAAAAAGCAAAACAAATATGGCCGCTCAAGATGGCGGCACGTCAAAGGGCGCCGACGGTAGCGGCTCGCTGTGTTGGAATTCATAAATGATAAATTTAATATTATTTACGATGCGAGGAAACGATACTAAGATGCTAATACCAGATTGTTATAATTTTACTTGTTAGATATATTTATATTGATTGCAGATTATTTTGTGTGTTTATCGCATCTATTATTTGATTGTTAACTTTAAGATAATCAATTTATAACAAAAACTATTTATTTAATGTAATAGATAATTAATATATTTTGGTGCGTCAGTAAATTTAAGTGCGTAAATTAAATTTAAAATTACTAATAAATAGTTGTATGTGACTTTTTTCTACACTTTCCCCGTAATTCTGCTATTATTGAGATATTATATAGTAGTTAGTCATTAAACATTTATTATAAATTGATGAACTTTACTTATTTTATTTTACAACACTTTTGCTAAATCAGAAGTAAATTTATAACAAAAAATAAACATTACTTATACAAGCAATAAGCATAATTTCTTAAGACGATTAAAATTAGCAATACACCCAAAAATTTTATTTAAATCACAACACACAAATCATTCAAAATAATATATTTGCCATACAAAAGTATAATTTCATACTAAATTATTATTACTAAAGTGTGTTTACAAAAAGGGTGGTATCATCATCTCTCGACTCTTGATTCGTTATAAAATATGATAGTTAATTTAGTGACCGCGTACGACAGTGTTCTGACCCCGATTTCACGCGGTTGAAGGAACCTTTAAAAATGTCTCTCATTATAAAGAGTTATCGAGAATAATTTTATAAACGATTCAAAACGACAACCACAAAGCTACAATGGTAGTTCATTTTTTATTATAATCCCACAACTGGGCAACCGGTACTGAGTAAGTCACCGGCGTGCTTAATAGATTTACTTTTTTTTATGTATTTAAGTATAGATAGAATAAAATATAAGTTTAGACTTAAAATATGAATAAAATTTTGTTTTTGAAAAGTTAGTTTTTTTTTAAATTTAAATGTTAAATAAGTTGACGGTAAAATAATGTAGCATTATAAGTTTAGGCTTTATACGTTTTGGTATAGATCAATTTTGTTATAGCTTAATTTAATTATTTAAAAAAAAATAAAAATTAAGACGTTGTTAAATACCTACATGTCTATTGCTAATAGCAAGCTGCAAGAAAAGAAAATATAATAAATAAAGACCAAACTAATTGAAGCCGTTGTGGCGAGCGGCTCAGAGCCTGGAAACGCCACGGTTTTGGGTTCGATCCCCATTAAGTGTTACGAATTATTTCGCATAATTTTATTTCAGGATACAGCGAAAAAATTAAATAAAACAAAACGTTATTAAAAATTGCAATTTACCGCTTGTAAAGGATTTGTCATCAATTAAATGAATTCAATTATTCCACTGAAATTTTATGTAAAATACAAGGATTATACAATTATAATGTCGTAAAAAATGTGATGATAGTTGTTTGCCTTCTTACAACCAATTATATTACTTAACTGTGCTTATCCAATTATAGTGCCTTTTGTTGTTAAATTGTTATTTTTTTTTTATTTTATATTTCAAAACATTAATGCAAAAGTGACATAGCTAAATGCCTTTTAAATTAAGTTTTTATTAATTTCTATTTTAAACCTATTGGTTTGGTTATATTTGTTGGAAGGTTATTACAGAGAAATGTATTAATAACTTCAACCATTTTTATTCAAAAAATATTATATTTTTTTAAGTAAAATAAAAAGGTATATTTTTTTCTGTATCACGCATGAAGCCAGGATAGGCAGAATTTAGTGAAATACTCCGGCGTTACTTTCTTCTTCTTAGGTGAAGATATTTCAAATCAGACGGAACCCAACGCTGCGAAGAAATTAAGATTAGTAAGTCTTTAAATTTAATAGGTAATAATTCATCCCTATTCTATATTTAGAGATACCTACTAAAAGTTGCCAAATAAATATTTATTTCAAGCAAATGCCAATTATTACATTAGTATATTTAAAAAGGTCACGTTTCGCAGAGTACCGCTACCGGCGCGACGTATGATAGCACGTCATTAGTGAGTGGTGATAAATCAATGGACAAGGCTTCCGAAATCAATAGGAATGCTTTTGGTAGTGTTTTTATCCTTTTGTAGAATGTGTTTGTTTTTTTTTTTTGTTAATTTTACTTTTTAAAGTTTATTTTGAGGCCACTGGTACCGTGGGATAGGATGTGAGTGTAAACGTGATGGTTGTCAGTTCGATCCCATGCGAGACTTTTATATTTAATTTATTTTCGTTTCTCCGCTTTGGAGCAAAATGTAGCGTTAAGCTTCGCATTTCGATACATATTATCTTAAAAAAATAGAAGAAGGTGATGAAAGGAGTTTCTTTAACAAAGATGTAGATAACATTCGTTCTAGTTATGGCTATGGACTAAGAAACAATCGAAAGGCTACTTAAATATTACTTAAATTCGAAATTACATATAAAATATATGTTATTAACGTGACAAAAGTACGTTGACCGATCCACCTGTCGTGTCGTATCACATAATCGATAACTCGGCCATCATGTCAGTGGGTGTGAAGCCAACAATATGAGCTGGTCGCTAGCTCGAAATCGATATCAGATAGAATCGTTAAAAATGTTTCAAGTTTATATCGTGAATGTACTAAATAGAAAAAGGTACAGCATTAAGTTATAAAATTATATGAAAAGTAAAGACAATGTCTTTAAATAAACAAAACATTAACTATAGAAATATTTATCAAACGACTCCAATGATGGATTTTTGCTAATGAAATAAAGTTATAAAAAAAATATTGCAATTATTTCTTCGACTGAGAATCGAATCCACACTATTACTTCACCATAGAACGTAATGACAAAGTTGCCAATCATATATGATGGCAGGTGGTCTTCGTCACATTTGCTTGTCACATTACACATTTTGTAAAGTGGTACAGTACGGGCGACGAGTTGTGGCCGAACTGTACTTAGATATTTTGATTTGTCCTGTTTACTTGAGAATAAATTAATTGAAAGATCTAAAAATCAAATCTGGGCAGGCATTTACAGCAGACTTCAGGGTCACCATGACGAAGGAGGACTTACTAAAATTCATAAGGAAACCAGATAAAGCAGAAATTTACGTTTACTAGTTTCTGATAAGGGTATTGGGGCAACCTGGGTATTTTTATTACTAAACATGACGGTTAATTCCCCTACTACTATTAAGCATATGTGAGAGGCGTGTATAAAAAATATAAAAATATTTTTCTAGAAGTTTTGATATAATTTCTACATAACGAAATATCAGGTAAATTAGAATATAACTTTTACAATGTTTTACGAAATTCCGAAATACTTATCTCCGCGTCTACAATAACAAGTTAAGAGCTTTGAAATTTTCCTCTAAAGCGGCCGCTATCGCTGCTACTTAAACGGAAATTAATTTTACTAGTTTCGACAAATTTTCAGAATTTCAATTTACTTTAAAACGATGATTTTTTTTACAGTATATATGTGAAATCCGTCACTAACCACGCAATCTATCCAAATTGGGTTTAAAGTGAAGGCAAAAGTGCGTTGACATTAGCGTCTTTGCCAACTCTGCTATTTGAAAATTTGAAGGAAAGCATAGAGCTGCCTTTTTTACCTTCACGCTGCAAGCAGTAGGAACCTAGTGTTAGGACACCCCATTCCCCACTCTCTGCCTATATAATCTCTATCTATAATATAAGGCTGACAAACATCTTCTAAAAAACCTAATTATGATTATTTATAAAAATCCAAATAGGAAAAGATTTTTTACATTTCGAGTCCAACAAAGAGAGGTATGCTTACCGTTTCCTGTCGTCCTCTCGAAGGGTTTAGTGTTATATTTGTAGCCTTGTATTAAACTCTAATATGCGTTTATTGAATTGTTTATGTTATTTTTTTTAATAATATTTGTTAAAACAGTTTCAGTAATATTTTTTTAAAAATTTAAATTGTTATTCTTATCTATTAATAATAACTAAACTGAGTATAATTATTACAACGGCGTGCGTTGAAATCTTTTATATGGACAGATCGAATTACATTATAATATTACAGAGTACAACTTACTCATATGTGCATATATAGATATTGAACATTTCTAAGAAACCTTGGAGTGATTCATGTCGAACTTTATTATTGATATTGGGGAAATATCAACATTACATTTATTGCTGATAAAAAATAGCAACGAGGAATTGAGATATTCTAATCTGTCTATAAATTCAGATAAAATGATAAAAAGCAGTTTTTTTTTAACTTTTACATAATGTCATTTTCCCTTTTCATTACTACGCTTGTCTAAAAAGAATTAATTATAAACAACAAAAGAATAAAAAAGGGACTGGCCATATAAAATGCTTAGACCAATAAAAAAAATATACAATGAAAAAAATTAAAAAAGACCGTCCAGCTGCCGTCGTTACGCATCTAGCGTCAGAGAAAGACGGCAATACGTAAATTATCATAGGAATGACAGGGATGGAGTGACGGATTAAAATGGCGGATTAATTTTAGTCTCACATTAAAATTGTATTTGGGTTTTAAATCAAATAGGTCGCGAGCCGTTAATTTTGTTTACTGATTCCGGGATTCCATTGACGGTCTGATATATGTTCATTTCTTTCCACGCATGTCATGATATTATAGTGTAGGTAAAGAGAAATTAGTGGTAAAATACTCTGTTCTTCAGTTTTATTGTATAAGAGGCATTATCTTATAAAAGCTTTGATCAGACCAACAATTTTCCCCATTAGGATACTTCTGTAGATGTAGGAACTTGTCACTCCTTAAATTTTATTATAAGCTAAACTAGGGTAGATGCACCACTCTTTGGTATAGCATCTATTCCCAGTGAGGCATATATCGCGGTTTTACCTTACTTATGGATTATAGAATATATTATAAAATCTATATTGTATGTAATTTAAATTGCAGGTCAATATAAAATACCTATATGTATTTTTTTTAAGTAAAACATTGTTGCAATTAAAAAGATCAAAATACAAGAAAAAACACATAAAAAAATAAAGATGCCAGAGAAAAAGAACGAAACAAAGAGCGAAAGGGACAACAAGTGAATGATACTAAATTCAAAAGGGAGTTTTTCCCCGAAGAGGTCGGATTACGATTTTCTTGAGATGAAATGGGGTGTCCGGGATGCTTGTGATATTTATAATGGCTATGTAATATTATTTTTATCATTCTACGTTGTAGCACGCAATTGTACTTACTTCACGCTGTATCCCGCATATAGCAGGGTAGGGAGAGAGAATCTTTTGTTATGATACTCCGTTTTTCACTTGAGACGGGGTGTGTTGAAACTCAACCACGCATTTTGTTATTATCTAAACTTTTTTTGTTCAAATATTTATTTTTCATAAAATGCATAAAAATCAACTCATATGTATTAATGTATAATTTTAAAAATAATTATTGATAAAGAGATATTTGTTTTCTAATCTCAGGTACTTTTCTACAGATTAGGATTTTTTTACTTTTCATTGCACCAAGTGACTAGACATCAGAGTGTCCTAACACTAACTTAGGTGTATTTGCCTAACCTTCTATACGTGTGATACAGTTGTAGAGAAAAGCTACAATTAGATATTTTTACCGTAACCACAGTAACTTTAAACCAAAACGAAAGTAATAGGTACAACGAAATTTCATTACTAAAATTAAATAGAGAATAAATCCAAGCAAAGTCAAGATATAAGCTCGTATGTTAAATGTATAGTATGTCAGTAGGATTCATATGAAAATTAGTCAATACAATATTCGCCAAATACGTTTCACGTTTGAATACCTAAGTCGATTACTGTGAAATGGCATACGGGTATATCGTAGCGGATAGCATCTACTGTAATATATTTGACAGCTTACTTAGACGTATGTATCTATTATATTTATTATCGCTAAGAATTTTAGAGATAATTTACTTTTTTCTCCTTGTTTTCTATAACTTCAAATTATTATCAGCATTAGAGGCAAAAAAGGCAGAGAATCTAGACACTTTTCCCAACTTTTTTTCGAGATAAACAAAACAGTTTAATATTTGCCCACTGTGTCGTGATGGCCTCCTCTCCTTTGATTTAACTTCAATAATTATCTCTAAAGTTTAAAAAAATATTGCCGCATATGTGACTTTTTGTACATACATGTATAATATGTGAGTTTTGAATATTTATTTATTTTCACCTTATATATTTCTATTACATAAAGAAGGGGTAGAATTGTATTTAGTATAGCATTGTAAAATCAAGAATATCATACAAGTGTCCTTCAGAGACAAACGAGCGAAAATGAGGGGGAAGTAAAAGACAGGGAAAGTCCCATTTTATTTTTGAACATTAAGATTTTTAATACAAAAATAATAATAAAAAACAGTAATTATATTGGCACAATACCATAGAAGTTAAAAATATATAATTAACTACTACAGTAGTTCAATAAATTAAACTTATTATTAATTATCATTTTGATTGATACGTTCATTAAGATTTTAATTAGTCTTGTTATTTACAAATAAAGGGTACCTATAACCACGTCTAATACCTTGATCGATCTAGGCATTAAGTTAATACTAGGAGTATGCGGTCTCTTTGAGAAATACAAGTATATACACTAGATATCTAGAAATAGTATTTGTTTTGTGAAGGTTAAATTAATAAATAAACCTACGCTAACTAGGTATAGGTAGTCTAACTTTATATTAGGTTCTTGTGTAGAAGAAATAAAGGCTTTTTATAAAATCGTATTTTTCAAAACTAAATACACGTAGGTGCGATTAAGCGAAGTTTTTTTAGTTTCAAGTTTTATCCCGCACATAGCAGAGTAGGCAGAGAGAACCTTAGGAACCTGCACTTTATTGAAAGTAACTCAGTTTACTAGGTTTATCTTTCCTAACAACGTGTCCCCAGAAGATATAACATAAGATATAACATCATAAGGCGAAATGAGCACATTTCTAAAAGTTAACCTAATAAGCTAAAGCATTTTTTCTCAATTATATTCCTTCTTTTCTCCATTCACCCCAAAAAACCAATTTCATCATAATAACCAGTAAAATACTAAACAGCCAAAAAAGGTACATGACCGATATTCAAAACACTAATTAAAACAACTAACAAGCATACCCATAGGGTGGGAGATAAGCGGCTTAGGGGGGTGGCAACGATGTCTTGCTACTTAAATTATGCAACCGTTGCTTCTACCCCTGTAGGTGCTGCCTATGGGTAGGTATTTTTCGTATTCGTATTTTATTTATAACATTTTCTTATTCTTATTCTTGTGTTAGAATTTAGAAATGGGAAATACGAGTACCTACTATGTTTTATTTATTTGAGTGTATTGAAAAGTGTATTGTAATTTAAGTATAAAGTAATTGGAAATAGTGACCTATTTTTTTAGTTTCACGTTGTATTGCGTATATCGTCAGAGGGAATTTAGTGTTAAGACACTCCGTTTTTAGTTACCGCTACGGCGGACCAAATCGACAAAAGGATGAAAGATGATAGAAAGAATTGAACCTACAGCTATTGTATTTACAGACGGACAGTGTTTTGCTCCGCTACGACTTTTCTCAAAAGTTTAAATATAAAAAAACATAATAAAACATATTTATAAATTTAAAAAGAAAAGACATATTACGTTATTTGTAGCTTTAGATATATCAATTCGAGTCACGCTGTAGTAGCGAGCGCCGTAACTAATTGACAGGGTTCCTTGAACAAGATACCTACGTCAGACGTTGTACGTGTAAAGTGTAGATATACATCATTATTTTATATTATAAATGTATATTTAGTTTAATGCATTAATAAGAATTATATGAAACGGTGATATACTTTAATAGAGCTTTCAATCTTCAAGCAATCTTCATCTAGGTTGCTTCGCATCTAGTAAAGTAGAGGGAGCCTAGTGGTAAGACATCCGATTCCCCACGCACCGACGAGTTTTCGAGACATGTAATGTCTAGTAGAGTTTGAAGTCGGCAGAATGAACATAAATATATTGATTCTACAGACTTTCCGATCCAATTTTCAATTCCTCACTGTGATATACTAAGCGCGGCGCTCAGTTCCATCACTCAATAATGTCACGAAACTTGAGCAGAAACTGTGGAACAGAGTGTCTTAACACTAAATGTCCAATGCTTAACCTATAATCGATTAAAAAATAACATAACATATATACGAATCATGTATACTTAGTTATATTAAAAGGTTTCACCATCACTAAGTAACTAACTATAAATGAACTCATTTAAATTCCATTACAAAAACGAGACTTGATATAAATTAGAGAACTCCATATTCAGGATTGAAATTCGCAAACTGAAATGAAAGAGCGCGCGACGAAATTAAATTAACTTTTTATATTACTTTACTTGTATTTTGAAGGTGTTTTTCTTTAAAACCATTGGTTTTATTGTACGTAGATAGAAATAATTTATAAACTGTAAAATTTTAGTAATGATTTCGATTTGAATGTAGACTCGTAGAAGTGTAGACAATGGTGTAAGAGCAAAAATTGTTCAAAATGTCAATTTTTTTAAAGATATTGTGAATGATGTGTTAATAATTCAAAATAGTTGTTTACAACTTTTAATAATTTAAATAAAACACTAAAAATACATACCTTGTGGAAAACCGACGGCTTCCAGCCCATGGTGTGTAAGTCCAAATGGGCCAAGACCACCCAATGGGCCGGGCCCCATGCCCATGTGATGAGCACTCGAGTGATGGGCGTAAGGGTTCTGAGCTAACGGCGATGGTTGTTTTAAATAGTGGAAGTAGTGATGTAGCGGCGTGGTCGAGTGATGCGCCTGCGCAGCCGGCGTCGCTGTCGGCCCGCTAGCGGACGAGTTAGTTAGTAGCGCCATCTTGTGTAATCACCTCGACATTTTGCTTGTGTGGCTCATTTTTTTTGTTCAATTTGAGCGTGCTTGTGATTGCATTTTTTGGTGCGCTGTAACAATTTGATAGAATTTTGTTAGAAGTGTATTACAGTTTATATTAATTTCGATAGTTATTTTTTATATTATCAATAAATATTTTAAATTATTAATAAATATTAAAAATATATATATTATAGAGCTTTTGATAGAATACTAGTTTTATACTTTCGCACATTCCTGCAGTAGTTTAAAAAAAATCTAATCTAAATATGTTTATATTAATTAAAAAACTAAAAGTTACAGCGATGTACAAATACTAACAACGTAAACAAGCAACGCTGTAACACACATCAATCATAGCATGGATAACGTTAATCTCCATCATAGATAAATAATATTAAAAATACAAAGTATCGATACAATATTCCAATTTAAAAATAATTGCCGTATCAATTCTGAAAGTTAAAAGCAATTTTAACGGCCATTGCGCCGTTTAATGGCTCAATTGAATTCACGTCATGTTCAATTATAACACACGTCGCTCTAATATTTTGCAATATTATAAACTATTTTTATATTTAACAATTACCACTAATAATGCGGAATTTTCCGCACTATTGCAACACTAGCACACAAAAGTCAATTGGAAGACCCAAATTTGAAATTCGTCACGTTCGAGCTTCGCGAATTGTATAGATTTTTTTCTTATTTTTTTTAACATTTTTTCGTAGCGTAGGTACATGTTTACAGACATTTTGTCACGTTTATTTTTTTTTCTTCGTTTACCTGAGATTCCCTTGCAAATTGAGGGCGATCACGCTTGACGTCTTTGTGTACTGAGTTGGGTATATCGATGTGATGACATTTGATATGAAAAGAATTGTACTCGATTCAAAATTATTTCTTTGATTTTTTATAATACATAGTTTAGTATAGACATGTTTGTTTTATTAGGGCGTGTAAGAAAACGATAACAACATGACCAGTCTTTATGCAAGTATTGTATAAATAAAATTTCCTTATAATATTTCTTTTTTTATTTACAATATTAAAAACTATAATATATATTATTGCATTTCCAAGTTAAGTAAACATTTTGGTAAAATAATCTATCTACCTATATAGTACCTCTATAGGTACTATATAGGGCCTATGCCCTGAGTAAAATTTATTAATACTTATATAAAGTTTAATGAATAATTAACGATTGTTTCATTAAACACCAAATATAAATTTTCACTTTCCTTGCCCACTCACAATTTTCACGATCACTTTCTTTAAGACCTCGTTTCTCCGAAACCGCAAGAAAGGTAAATTCCTGTCAACAAAAGATTATCCTAAAACCTCAGATAAGACCAGCCCTTTGTAACAAGCCTTTTAAACACAATTTTAGGCCTTCAAACGCTAAAGCTACGTACGAAATTCCGAAAACAACTAAATTGTTGTAAAAAAAGTTACATTTGTTACTATTCTAGGATTTTGAATACAGTAGATGCTATTTTTAACAGAAGACCGTGTTAAAGCTTCTGTGATAGGTACCTGCGATATGGATTTTTAGCAACATCTTGGGAGGTGCCCAAATGTGACCTAAGCTGTATCGTGATTTTTTTTTATTTTTAGGCTTGTTCTGTTTATTACGTGTACTAAAGTTAGTTTTTCCAAAAAATTAAATATAAGTCCATATTACGAAAAAAACAATGGGAATCGTCCATCAATTGATGTTTAAAAAATGGAATATAACGATACCTATATTTTGAAAAAGATTTTGGGTATAAAATATATCGCCAAGACAATTATTTTTTATTTTTTTTTTTTATGGAAAAAGGACAAGGCAAACCTTTGTTAATATGTTATTTTTCTTGAAAAACATTAATTTATTTCATTAATTAAAATATGGATATTTCTATTACGAAAACAAAACAAAGCAATTAATTACAATGGCAAAGGCTTTAAAATAAAAGCCAGTCTTTTTCTTTGCAATTTTTTTACAAGGATTTCAGCTTGAGCTGATCGCTGTAGGCTAGAAAGGTGTTTGGTTGTATAACAATCGCTTCTACGTAGGTTCTCGGTTACTTTTGAAGTGTTTTCACGTCATTGGTTTTTACAGCTAAAAATGAAACGCCTCGGTAAATATATTATTTAGTTTTTTCGTTTTCGCCTTGTAAAGTACTTAGTGAGTATATATTATAAAAAATCTATAGATCGGCCTTTCACAATGTGGATTTCTTTTTGTTTGGGATACTTTAGTTTTTTAAAGGTATACAGGATTGTCACTCTGTTCTCAGATATGGCGTGGTGGGTGGTGAATTTTAAAGCTTATTTCATGTAATGAAACCGTGGAAGTATATAAATCATATTAATATAACTAATGATATGACTAAGTCCTTACGTCTTTACCGTACCTTAACATGTAGATACTATTTACATATGTACATGCAAGTCAGTTACAAATACTCTATGTACAAACAGCTCAAATTCTAAAAGAGTAGAGTTTCACCCGTTATAAAACCACTTAATATATTACAAAAAATATTCTTTATTTATTTAGAACTAAACGTTCATAGTTAGACCTTATCACAAATTTGACCACAATTTTACATAAATAGGTAGGTGCTTTAGGGTATTTTTAAATGTTTACTCATCTATAATAATTTGGAAAATCTATTATAATAAGTAAGAGAGGTATGTGAGGTAGGGGGAGACCTCAGATCGAAGATACTGGAGAAAGGCCACGTAAAAAGCATGTATGAAGAGTTTGATGACAGTGAATGAGGCGAAAGAGGTATGCAGAGACCGTAGCATTTGGCGTTCCTTTTAGCAGTTAAGTAAGTTATAATAATAAGTTGGTTAAAACCGCAGGTGTACCTGAACTAACCGTAGTGGCTGGAGACCGGCTTTTACCAATCGATAGAAACCTTACGATCCCAAATAGTTAATATAAAAAAAATCTATTGTCAATACTAATGGAGTGTTGCGATGCCAGAAATTTGTCACAACTGTCTACACGTTTTTGCTTACCGCCTTTAATGGCCTAAAATACAAGATAAAACCACATTTTAATATGGCTTTTAGAAAGATGAGTAGATATAAGGGATGGTCTCTAGTTTCTTCTTTAACTGCGTTACTAGAAAAGATTTGTTTTTAATTTTAGTGATTCACATTAGTTTAGTTATATTTGTTTTTTTTTCACATATATGTAGGTATGTGTAAATGTATAAATTTTCTTCATATTTGTAATAATAATTATATAATAATGATATAATGATAATCATTGTCGTCGTCATCGTCATTGTCAATAATTTAAATACCTAGATATAAACATAGAATATTTCCAAAAGCAACAAAAAATACTTCATAGAATCAAAAGTCTGACGACACATCAGTTCGTAATGTAGATTTCAAAATTAATTTATTACTTAATACATAGTTTCCAATATTACTTAAATTATAATAAATTTCTCTCATCTGTCAACCGTAAATACGGGGGAAGTAACAATTACAAGAACGCAAGACCCATATATTTTGACAAAAGCTAATTCTAGGCGTGATAATAGTACGGGCTGGGCATTGTCACAAATTTCACGCATCGGAACACTCTATTAACGATACAATAGTTTTTTGCTTGCATTTCTGGAACCGCAAAGATGTCGGCACTTTTACAATGACAAATAGATATTTGAAAAATTTGGTTTGGGGGCTGAAATTGTTTATTTTTATATATAGGTAGGTACATGATGTTTACAGCTCTACATGGCTCATCTATAATTAATTAATAATATATACCAATATATTTGTTATTAAAGTAAATAGTTCTACTTTGGCATAAATAGGAAAATATTAAAGAACGTTGTAATAAATCGTTAGAATAAAAATATTTATATTAGATTTTGAGTTTAACGCATATTTCTACGACTCATAACAAATAAATTTAATACCATAGTAATAAAGCATGTTTTTTCTTATTTTTTAAATCATATTTATTCATAAAAAACAAAAATAAAAAATAAACATTAAATTTCAACAGATAATATTTCCCGCGCGCTTTCGATCTGACAAACGTCAGCTACGGTGTTGCCAACTGCGCAAACAAAATAATTACAAAGGGCGTGTGTTTGTTTTCTTCGCACAATATGCCATAGCGATATTATTTATGGCTCACACTTTGACAAATAGATTTTGTTATTGACACTGCAAGGGGAGATTCTTGACATAAAAAAGTGTAAATTGATGCTGGATGAAAAAAAGTTTGTATAAACGCAAATTGACGTTACAGATACTAATACATATGTTGTATTATTACTATTGTAGTTCGGAATTCTATAAATAGCCAAACAAGAAGCTGACGGAGAAGGAACCTTTTTCAGGTCGCAACGAGGGCAACGAAAGTAAAACACATAGCTCATTTTTAATACTTTGACATATTTAAATTATTTTAAAAAATACAATTTCGCCATTGTTGAACCAAATGATTGGTTCATTTGATCCAACTATTTTACTTTAAATATAATAATATCTATAAACACCTAACACGTTTTATCATGAGAATGAATTAGAACTTTGATTATTATCAAACTGCACTACATTAGCATTTCAATTAGGCATATTACTTTGTTTTACTTACACATTATGACCGTTTAATATTCAAGGAAGTATAGCACAAAATAAATAAAAATTAAATCAGCTTCACGCCGTATCCCGCACACAGCAGGCAGGCAGAAGGAACCTAGGTTCCTTTCCGATTGGTAACACTAGTGTTAAGACACTCCGTTCCCCACTTTCTGCTGCTCAACGCCGCGCTTTACCTCGACACCAGAGCTAAGATATGGAAATACAAATGTAAACAAATATTTCACTTCCTCAAGTGGAGATCGAACCCACAACCGTCGCGTTACAGTCACACCATTGTGCCGCTGTGCCGACGGTCATATTATTTACACATACAAAATAAATAATTAACGATAATTAAATCCAAATAACACAAATCGTATGTTTCACTCACAAGCCATTACAATCTATTATCGTGCGTAAATAGTGTTAGACGCGCCCCCTGACCGCATCTGTAGTCTACTGTATTTGCTGACAGCCCGTTAGTTATACCCAAGGGAGGTGCAAGGTAAAAGTGAATACGGTTTTGTTTAATTTGTATGGAATAATTAAATATTTTATATATTTTTAGATATAGTTGCTAATAGGATTGAATGGATATTTATTAATACAATTTGGATATAAAATAAATAGCATAAAAATACTAAGACTACCAATAAATATTCGAATGTTGAGGCCATGAGACATTGCATGTTGAGTGGCGAAATTCAACGCCGCGCTTGTTTTGCTACCAGGTCGAGGAAATTAAAATATTGCATAATTCATTCCCCCGTGTTGGAATCGAATCCACAACCGTCGCACATACAATCAGACTAAAATAGGTTATAATTTTCTTATTTAATAATCAATTCTTAAATAATTCTTGCATTCATCCAGATAACTTCATAAATATTATATACGCACTACGTTTATTTCGACCAAATCTATCACGATCATTGTAAGAGTAATGAGACGATCAAGTTACATCCCTAGAGTGTCCAACTTTTACTTACGAATTGGTAACTCTTAAATTAATATGTATAAGGTTCAAAATAGACATACATTTATACTTAGAATATTCATGAAAGGGCGTTTCTCTAAGATTTGAACGCAATGGTACAGGGAGCGAATTCATTGGGGACTTATTTTGTTTTGAAGTTACATTAATTTTGGTTTAGTATTATTTTACATGGATTTCCCTATAGATTTGTCTGTTAATAATGGTTTTTATTAAGTAAATATTGTGTTTAGGTTAGTTACAATATTTAAAAATATTTATATTGAAAGTTTTTGCACTTCTCGCAGATTAAGTGTCCTAACTTAGTGTCATGACACTATGTTTTCCTCATTCCGAGTAACCAGTCATCTTGTTTTGAGTGGCGGAACTAATCGTAACAATAAGAAACAATATTAAATTATATTTATAAAGAATAAAATATCAATGATTTAATATCCACAAAAAATATAAAATTACAAGAAATTTTTCATATTGTTTTTTTTTAAATATAGCCTCGAACTAAAATCAACTACAACTAAGATATAAGATCAACAAACAAACATCCTTACTACAACACTAAAGGAAATAGAGATGTCACGGTCAAAAAAAACATACTGAACGGTCGATCAGGCACAATACCCATCTATCAGTTCGTTCATTCATTCAGTTTTTATTTCCACATTTGTTCGTTAAAGTAAATATTTAAATAGTAACAGCTACCGTTTGAAATATTTTAACGTTAAAGAGATATGCCATTGAATTGTATATTTTTTTATTTTATCCAATAAATTGACAAGATAATCCTGTTATTGTTTAATATATTTTAACTTGTAGGTTATTATTTGTTTTTATGTAGGTATATTTGTCCTTTGTCTATATATGGAACTTTTACTAAATCGTTGTTTGTATTTGCATTAAGTTGGGCTATCGCGGCGTAGTGATAAAACACTCCGTTATCAACTATCCATTCATATCTATTAGATACATTGTGCTGGATGGTAGAACAAAATGCCGCAGTTTTTTAAAACAGATTCAGGAAAAGCCAACATATGATCTCCATATAAGGATCAAACCTACAACCATCGCTGCCAGTTTTTATCCGATTTCGCCAGCATATCCACTTTCTTTACTTACAACTAAAACAAAATTGTAGCTTTGCTGAACTCGAACCCTTTATATTATGGAACCCACTCAATCAAAAAACATCCAAATAATCTCAAAAATCATTACAAAAAAAAAACAATTATAAAATTTAGACAGATTAAAAGAAAACCCATACCAACTGATAACATCATCACAGACTCCTTTTCCCCAGCCCCAAATGACAGAGCGTGGACAGCTATCCATTTCCATATTTTCATTTCATATTTAGCGAAACCATACATGGCGGAGTAATCACACCGAAGTACCAAATACCCCATAAAGTGATTAGAATCTTGATATAATAGCATACAGTACAATGATACTTATTACATTTCCATTATGGCACAAAGGACACGTGGCCATTGTAAGTTGGTATTAATATTGCAAATTGGTATGCTTTGGTTCAAATAATAATTTATATCTTACGTCGTATAATAGATTACAATTGTTAGTATGTGGTGGTGTGGTTTGACTGTTAACGCGGTAGTTGTGTGTTCGATGCCCATTTAAGGGAATAATGAGATAATTAAATTATTTTCATGTTTCTGTTAAAGTGAGTTCTGACTCTATTATATACCTGTGTAATGTCTGGAATGCGAGTGGAAAGTGAAAATTGGAGTGTCTTGACATTAGGTTGAAGTGATAAATTTTAAGTTGAGTTGCATTATGTTGTCATATAATGTTTCTAGATTATAGAAAAACAGAATTTAGTGTAAAAGCACAATGAGTTATTGTGCAGGCAAAACCTTTTTTAGGTAAATTAATAGGTACTTAAATAAATTCAAACGGGGCATTATTAATTATATTAGGTATACATTAGTTACACATTAAATAGAAAATAATAAGAAATCGACAAATGAATATTAAAAACAACAGACATTTAAAATTTCCCTAAACTTAACTAACATTTTCATATAAATATAAATAGCAAACTAAAACAAAACAAAAACAACAAAAAAAAAAACAACAAAACAAACAAAAGAAACTGCAGTCGCCAGATACGCGTCCAGCATTCAACCATCCGTAAATACCTACACATTTATAATCCTACCGTTTCGAGTCAACACGTATTTATTAGGAATTCGCTACCAGCGTAGTAGCTTCGTAATTCTATAGAGTAAACAACTCAGAAAATCGATAGCCGAGCGGTGCGAGAGCGAGGCATGAGAGAGCGAAATGGGCGTGGCCTACCCCGCCTAGTAAACAAGGCGAGTTACTGACGATATTAAATTGAGACCGTAGCAGCGCAGTGGTACAGCATGTAGCTGTGAACACGAAGGTTGTGGGTTCGATTTCCACTTAGAAAAACGAATTATTAAATATTATTATTTTTTCGTTCTGGTAACAAGACGACGTTGTTTTCCGTCTTTTAAAAGGCAATGTCTTGAAGCATAGGTGGAAAGCGGTTGGAATGTCTTTACTTAACTAGGTTCCTTCTGTTACGTTCTGGGATACAGCATGTAGATAAAAAATATAATAAATTGTATTTACCATGGTGTCATTATGGTGTATGAAATATGAAAGGAAATTGTGGTCAGGCGATATGGCGTGATCGTAAAAATGTACTATTATTGCTCATATAATCGCT
>JAEBDU010012640.1:0-27907 GCA_016802625.1 Heliconius numata | reverse complement strand
TGGTTCTTGAACTGTTGAGACTCCTGTCTCATCCATATTAAATATTTCATGTGCTTCATATTTATTTTTTAGCATTAGATCTTCAAGATTTTTGTAAAATAGTTCTACTTCTTCTTTGTTAAATCCCTTAATTCTATTAATACTTGTCGACTCAGGTTTGCGAACACTAATATTAGTATTTCTTCTCAAAAATCCTTCAAGCCAATCTGGTCCTGCACACTTGCTCTCCTTGTTAAAATTATGAGGTATCTTTAATTGTTCGGCACACTCGTACGCTATTTTTCTGAATTTCATAGAGTCTAATCCATAAAAAAGATTCGTCATATGTATTAGATGATCAGCCAGAATTTGTTCTTGAGCAGGAGAAAATACTGGTTTTCTTCCGAGATGAGGATTTGTTTGTTCTGATCTGCAATACCTCTTTTGCAAAGTACTATACGGAATGTTAAACTCTTGGGATGCTTTATGCAGAGAAATTCCATCATCATTGACTCTCTTGATAGCACGATTTAGTACGTCTAAACTCCATTGACACTTCTCCGTAATTCTGTCCCGTTTTCGAGGCATCTGGAAAATAAACAAAAATAATGAAATGGGGTAATGAAAGCCATGTGACTCTAATTACCCCAAATACTCATTTTTTAATTTTCATACAATTCACAAAATACAATTAGTTATTTACATAAATTCATATTTTTATCTAGTTTTATAATTATTAATCTACAAGTTAAAACAGACAAAACTTACAATACAATAATTTTAATACTTACAATTTGACTTTGAAGATCGTAAAATATTAGATCAACTGGCAGTAAAACCGACGTGCGGTTTGCTTACACACCAAAAGTCAACTGGCAACGATGTGACGAGTCACACGTACGCCTCCCGCGTCCTTCTATTTTACGTAAAAACAAAACAGGATCTAACTCGTTCGGATTCACGTAAACTAAAGTAGTTCTCATTACCCCGTGGCTCCGTTTCCCCCGTGTTCCCCTACAGCTATCGAACCCTGATCTTGTTGCTGAGTAACCATAGTTATATTTTTTTCTGAAGTAGTGAAATCTAAAGATGTTCTTTTTTCTTTGTAAGAAATTATTTTTTTCGTTGCCTAAGACAGATCATTTCCGCTTTTATAAACTGACATAATTATGGGGATTTTGTGGTTTCAGTAGTTCGATAGAACCATAAAACATATTAGAAAATTTATACCACGAACAATTCACTGTAGATATATTTACTATAGGGTTCACCCCTATAGTAAAAATATCACGATTTTTAGCAATATAGCGAATTATTACAAATTAGACCCAATAATTTATAACGTTATTTCATAATATAACGGAGCAACTGCAAATTGTTCTATACGAGGTCTGATCAAAAAATAACCGTCATTTAAACTTTTTTCAAAAAGTCTTTATTATTCATCAATAACTACCTTGTTACCCTTCAAAGTAATAAGTAAAGCGTTTTTTCCAATCCTCGAAACACTTCTGAAACGTGCTTTTTGGTATCGCCAACAGCTGCTGTTTTAATTTTTCTTTTTATCTCCTCAATCGTAGCAAAAACCTTTTCCTTTCATCCGTGTATTCAGTGTCGAAAAACAGGAATAAGTCAGCGGGGACCTAGTCCGGTGAATACGGTGGTTGAGGCATGATAACGGTTTTGTTTTTGGCCAAAAACTCACGCACAAGCATCGAATCGAAGCTTGGTTAGCGAAGGTGCGTTATCATGGTGCAAAATCCATGATTGTTTTTTCCCTAATTCTGTGCGTTTCTGACGAATTGCTTCGCGCAAACGGCGCGTACCCTCAAGGTGATATTCCTTATTGACCGTACGACCTTATGGCAAGAAGTCATGATGCCCCACGCCATTGCAGTCGAAGAAAACAGTGAGCAAAACCTTTACATTTGACCGAACTTGACGTGCTTTTTCGTGCCTTCCTTAAACCGGTTATACCACATTTGAACTTGTGTTCTGCTCATAGTAGACTCGCCAAACACCAAAGTCAACATTTCAAATGTCCTTGCGCATGTTATTTCGTATTTTTCACAAAACTTAATACAGTTTCTTTGATCCATTTTTTCGAATAGTAAAAAATCGACAAGCACACCAAAACACGACTAACCTTTTTATCTGTCAAAAATAAACTAACAATCGAAAATGGCTGATATTGACAAAATATATTTTGCCCAGCTTAACATCTACAGTTCTCGAAGCGCTACAAATAAAGAATTGAACTGAACGTTTTGTAGAGGACTAGCAGAGGAGTTAATTGAAATAGCCGTTGAGATCCTAAGATTTTTATTCGTTCGTTGTGTCGCGTATGTGCACGCGTTAACCACCTGTGAGTTCGGATAGGACTCGGCTTTATTGAAATAACTACTAGAGAGCTTGCGACAGTGCTCTTTTACTGAATCTAATTTGATTTGGTGCTGTCTTGTAACTTATTCTTGAAGATTCTATAGTTTGTCCTGTCTTGTAACTTATTCTTGAAGATTCTTCTATCAATCGCTCGAATAACTCCCGAAAGTCATCATGCATCTGTATTAGGTTCTGAATCCACTGGGCTGACTCCTGAAACTCGGAGCTCAGCGCGTCCTTGGTCCCCCTACACCTGGACAACGTCCCCGTCGGCCCCTCGTAGCGGTCCTTGAGCTTTTAAAAATATACTAACGTGTTTAAAATTTTAGGACGCAACGTAATTCCTCCTGATACTGTGTATAGGTATATAGTTTCATTTTCTGTCTGCAGTTCTACTATTTTTTGTTTAAGGCTTGCAAATTTGCCCATAATAAAAATATAAAATCAAATCATATACACAAACTCAATAGAGATCTTAGAGCTACCTAAGAAGATAGGAGGTGGACATACATATACCTTTATCCTGCAAAGTATCGATCAACTTCTCTCTCTTATTATTCCTCAGCTACATCCTTGTCAGGTTCTGTATCCACTGGGCTGACACCTGAAACTCGGAGCTCAGCGCGTCCTTGGTCGCCCTACACCTGGGCAACGTCCCCGTTGGCCCCTCGTAGCGGTCCTTGAGCTTTTTGGTTACTTCGAGGGGACTGTACACTATACACGAGGAGGAAATAATATTACAACTATTATTTTTCTTAACTATTTCGCACTTTTTAGAAAATGTATAATAATTGTCGAACAACGTTGTGTCGCATAACTACTAGAGAGCTTGCGACAGTGCTCTTTTACTGAATCTAATTTGATTTTGTGCTGTCTTGTAACTTATTCTTAAAGATTCTATAGTTTGTCCTGTCTTGTAACTTATTCTTAAAGATTCTTCTATCAATCGCTCGAATGACTCCTGAAAGTCATCATGCATCTGTATCAGGTTCTGCATCCACTGGGCCGACTCCTAAAACTCGGAGCTCAGCGCGTCCTTGGTCCCCCTACATCGGTACAACGTCCCCGTCGGCCCCTCGTAGCGGTCCTTGAGCTTTTTGGTTACCTGGATGGAACTGTACACTATTAACGAGGAGGAAATAATGTTACAACTATTATTTTTTTAATTATTTCACACTTTTTAGAAAACGTATAATAATTAGTAAAAAATAGCATTCTCTCTTGCCTAATTATGATTCTAAACCATTTTTTCTTTGGGCAGTGATCGGTGATGGGGATATAGCTATTGTATGTATTTATAAGCATTTAATTAAAATAGATAAATAAAATAAATTAAATTCTTTAAATAATAAATTCTTTATTTGGAACTAAAAATAAGTGTAAATATGTACCTGTCACTGGTTACACAAAACACGTCTATCACTCATAATAGAGAAATTGTTCTGATTCTATACGCATGTCAATTCATGTCGAGACACGCATGGATGACGTAATATCATAGTCGATCGGAAATATACGTCCCCTCCGTTCCAGGGCGCACATTAATTTTTGAGGACGTATTCATATGTCCTACCCGTACTCGATATTGTTTACGCCTGACGCATTTATACGTCTTGTTCGGTTAACAGGTTAAAGATAATAATAATATCTTTATTTAAACACTTATAAGATATACAATAGTTGGTTGAGGTACTGTGGTCTTAGATAGGTTACAAAGTAGCCCGTAGTAAAGAGTAACAGTGCCGTGTCCCATGGGGGTTACTAAATGAAGTGTTCCTTTCAATACACGAGTTACAAGTCTTAATGTACACGGTACCTCCTCATACACATTTTAACGCTACTCGTAGCGTTAGCAATTTTCAGGATCTTGTTCCAGACGCGATCGGATCCTGGGGCTTTCTTTGGTTTAAGGCGCTTTATGATGTCTTGGACCTCATCAACGGAGGTTGGTTGGATAGGTTCGCCCACTGGTGGTAACGCTGCCCATGATTCAACCTGTGTGTCCACCGCGGCGACGTGAATTGGATCACACGGTTGTTCCGAGAGGGAGCATTGACTTTCTAGGTTATCTGCTTGGCATTCGGCCTTTTCTAAGTGGTCTGGACGGAGTAACGGTGATAATTCGAGTACGGTGTCGTTTTTGAATGACTTAGTTAATTGCCAGAACGCTACTTGCGATGGCGTAATAGTTGATAGCTTATTATCCCAATTCTCGTCTCTGAGGTCCTCGAACCGGGCTCGAACCTGTATTTGGAGCCTCCAGAGTTTTGTGCGGTTTGCCGCCGACGGAAATGAGTCTGATAAGCCTTCTGAGATCGCGCGGGATCTTTAAGTATCCTTCTGGATTGATCGTTATTTCCCCAGAACACTCGTCGAGAGTGTTACCCAGTCTGTCAGTGAGTTGGTTAATTTCCGCTTCGACTACTTCCACTGAGTCGAATCTGTCAGGTATGTCGTGTGTGGATCCGTGTCGGGATTGCCTAGGCGTTCCGCGAACTTGGACCAGTCGGTGATGGTGGTTTTCCGAAGAGATGGAGGACAATCGGGTCCTAGTTTGACTAATACTGGTCTGTGGTCAGAGTCTAGTTCTGGAATAACGCATGATGTTTCCTAATACGTTCCCTAAAATAGCAGTAAAGCCACTACACATGGTCCTTGCAACTGAGGGTTTTTTTCTGGACTTTTGGCTTTGGCTTCTGAGGTCGATCGTTGAACGCGTTCTGAGCCACTTTCGATGATTACGAGGGGTGTTTGTGAATGGTCTGCTTGGGTGCTGGAGTGTGCACGCTCAAGGTAACTAAAGTCTTTGCCTCTCTCCTCGTACACTATGACCTCATGTTGTTTGGAGGCCATTATACAACCCAGTCGGTCTGCCATTTCTGTGTTATACTCAACCACCATGGCATCTTCGCTTATTATTCGTGGCCCTTCTGTTGTCTCGCCCAGTTTATTGAGCAGCTCACAAGCCCGCGTGAATAGCGTTCTTTCACCCCAGTCGAGCAGTATTATCGATTCGTCTCAGAGCGACGGTTATGTTAGTCATATTAGAGATAAAGGTATGATGACGCGAAAAATTTAAAGCCTATATGTAATGAAGATATCACAAAAAAATACTAAACTTAGTTTGAAAAAGAAAAAAGGCGTCATCACCAATATCAAGTGCTGCTAAAATAAAGAAAGGTGATAGGAGAAGTAGTATGAGAAACATCTGTATGCAGTTCTAGAATAGAAGAGTGGTTTAAACGAAAAAGTCGTGAAAATCTGGCTCAGTCAAAGAATGATTGATTGAATTTAAAAAAATATTTACAAACTGAAAATTGAATTTTCGATTGATTTGATAAGATTTTTTTTTGTTTTTTAATTTCTCTAACAAAACAGTTATATAGTTATTTATACACAAACAAATTGTATTTTATAGATCGCTCATTTTAGGTCGATTTTAGGTCGGTAAATGAACCAGTTCGCTCCTTTAGTTCGTTAGCTCCTAGCTGCTTCGTAAGTTGCTCGGTGACCAATGAACTGAAAACAAATTATCTGCCTTTCATTACTGGCAGATCATTCACTTGCTTAAATATAGGTCCTGCTGCATGTTGCGACAATAATAAGAAATATGTATTTAACTCAACTTTCTCAAAATAGGATAAACTTATAAATGAATATTCATAAAATACAGGGTGGGCCATAAATTCCTGCAAATTTGAAACATGAATAAAAAAAACTACAAATATAATTTTATTGATGATTTATATTTAACGTAATAAACATTAATTGCAGTTTATTACTTAAAAATGACATCGTCGAGATGTGTCCCGTCTAGTCGCTGCCACTCCTGTAATCAACTAAGTAACTTTGGAAAACTCGTTGATACATGCTGCGAGGAATCGCGGCTATCTCCTCGCGGATGTTTTCTTTTAATTGGAGATGTGGTCGTTGGTTTATTTAGGTACACTCGACTCTTCAGATATCCCCACAAGAAAAAATCACAAGGTGTAAGGTCTGGGCTTCTTGAAGGCCATGGAACCTCTGCGAGAAATAAATTTGTTAGGAAACATTTCATTGATCACCGGTAAAGTCACATTTGACGTATGGCATGTTGCTCCATCTTGTTGCATCCAAGTCTTGCTGTTATATCCTTCAAATTCATGTAACTGTGGTGTCAAAAACTCTCGCAACATCACGTATTCCACTGAGTTACAGTTACATTATTTCCTTGACGATTTTCAAAGAAATACGGACCGATTATGCCCTTTGCTGATATGGCAGCCCATACTGTGTCGTTTTAGGTGAATGAAGGGGCTTTTGGTGTTTAATTAAGGCGAGGGATTTCCGTGCTCCAATATCGACAATTGTGCTTATTTATGTGTCCATTGATGTGGAAATGGGCCTCGTCCGTAAACAGTACATTCTCAAGGCTAGAGAATCGCTCCAGCATAGTATTAGCCAATAACTTACGTTGAATGTAATCGTTTGGTTTCATTTCTTGCACAATTTGAAGCTTATATGGGTGTAGTTTGAGGTCCAAATGCAAAATTCGCCGCGGACTAGTTCTTGGTATTGCCAGAGCCGCCGAACGCTTACGTGTAGATGTTTCTGGATCGTTCCTTACGGAAATTTCAACCTCCCGAATGTTCTCTTCGCTTCTTCTTGAACGTGGCCGCCCTGTTTGTTTAATAATAATAATAATAATACTTTATTGCACATGAAAATAAAAACGCGTTTGACCCCAAGAACTTAAACCGTTCTTTGAGGTACGAAGGAGTGACAGGGTGGTAAAGGATTGTGTAAAGGAGAGTGAGAGAGTGTAATTGTCGTCAGTCTTTTACAGTGAGCCATTTAAGCTGAGTACGGTATTGTGTTACGTGATCAAACTTTCGCAATCCAAAGATAAATCGGATTATAAGATTCTGCATCCGTTCAAGCTTATTTAGTAGTTGTTGAGATAAATCTAAGTAACACGAGTCGGCATAATCAAGTATAGGGAGAAGAAGAGTTTGAGCCAATGATATTTTAGTCTAATGGTAGTAGGTTCTTCCATCTTCTCAAACTTCTTATAGCACAAAGTTAATAAAGTTAATAATGTTTAATATTCCTTGTCGATCCTGTTTGCTCGAATTTTGTGACCCAAGCTTTAATTAAATGAACACTTGACACTCACTTACCCGGCGTAATCCATATTCAACTCTAAATAGGCGTCGTACAGTAACGTAGGAATCGTTGTTTTTGTAAAATTGTTTCACACAAAAAGCACGCTGTTGTCCCGTGAAGCGCTCCATCGTGACTAAAATTGCATGAAGCGACGCACAATTTTCCGCCACCCGCGCGCTTCTCCCTCGAACGGTTTTTGAGAAATCAAGTGTTGCTATTTGCAAAAATGTATGGCCCTTCCTGTACATTTCTTAATGTTCTTTTTAGGTAATGATATACATTATACACACTTGTTTCACATTTTTATTAAGTTTTAAAAATAATAAAGTATGACTCTACTTTAGGTATATATTTATATAAAGAAATTTTACAATATTACATATTACTATGTAGTTGTACTGGATCAATCAGCGTGTGCACCTGAACGTGAACGCTCCACAGTTCCTTACGAACTATGGAGCGGCCAATCAGCGAACTATTTCGCATAGTTCATCTGTTGGAGCGGTCTTTCAAACTAGTTCTTAACTAGTTTTAGCAATTTTTAGGTCATCAGCAAATATAAATGGCGTAGAAAAACAGGAAAATATTTCTCAGCTCGTTTATGAATATATTAAATAAAAGAGAACTTAAATGTGAACATTGGGGAACCTCAGATGTCATATAACATTTTATAGATTCTCATCCATTTCTATAAGGTATGATTTGTATGGTAGGTATGCCAGTTTAGTACAGAACTTACGACACCATACGTTAAAATTATTAGGTTCAGTTCAGTTTTTAATTTTTGGTGTTTCGAGCGTGCCAGAAATTATTAGGTTGGTAATGCTGTTACTTGTTATAACAACCGTCAAATATAAAGCGGATATCTTGATATGTCAAATGTCAATGATGAAACAACTAACCTTAGATCTTGAAATGTTTTTTAAAATCAAGTAGGCTTTTGAGAAGTTATCTGGCCAATAGTTGTTATATGACCATCGATCGATGATTCTTCGCACGACGAGTTGATATTTGTGATAGTTCACTAGATTTGTAATTATTATCGGGAGCACTTTTATCACACTGTTACTGTTTTTTTTTTGTGAAATATAGATTTTTATATTTAGCTGAAATTTTGAGATATTTAAAAAATACTTATACTTATACTGTTAAAACTAAATTATTGCTTATTTCTTATGTCCTTAATGTGATACATACTTTTATTATATAAGAGAAGCGTCTTTGTTAAATCCTTGGACACGAGCTTGTGACGTACCTATTGGCTTACGCAGAGATAATTCGTCTTTGTGTCTATCCAAAAAATGGTCTAACCACGCTCTGCCTGCCATATCGTTTCTGAAATTATTTGCTATGTTATATTTTAAGGCAAGCCTGTAAGCAGCCCGCCTGACATCTTGTCTAGTTAACCCATTAAACCTGGCCTCCATGAATAAAATATATTTCAGTAAACGTTTCTCCAAAACAGTTGGCAGGATAGGCTTTCTTCCGAGTGGTTTATTCACTATCATATCTAAAGATTGTTCGGTATCTTTTACTAATCGTTTTAAAGTAGATCTCGGTACATCAAATTCTTTGACTGCTTTTTTGTAACCAATAGTTTTATTTCGGACGGCTTCAATCGCTCTTTTCATTTTTTCAGGATCCCAGGTCTTCCTTTTTTTATTCGAAATGGGTGTCAAGTTCTTTCGTGGCATCTAAAACTAAAAACAACAAACAAGTAGTTATCTACAGAATACATACATGTATTATGGCCCCCAGGGATCATAATACCTACGTTATTAGGGGGCCATATTACGAAAAAAGCGACATTTTACACTTAGATAAAAAAATCTTATATAATCAACTTAATTCGTGATAATTACCTTAAATCCAAGTCGTTAACTTAGAAACACGTAGAATTAATGCGCCAGATGCACCTATAATTACTTTTTTACACAATTATTTAATAAATTCGACACTCGTAAAGAGTTTTCGCCGGTGCACGTTACGACTTGCTCTAATAATGAAAAATTAAACAACCCTCTAGCGGCAGCTTTGGGTGTCAATCACGTTAATGATATTATACATTAGTTCGAGTATTTTTTACTAGATGTCACTGTCCTAAATACCGAAATATTGAAGGGGGCCAAAATACCTGCAGGGGCCACATTACCACCTTTTCCTCTAGTAAATAACGATATTTTTTTTGAACACCCTCGTGGTACGAGATGACTCCCTTGTATCTTCAAATATTTTGCTGTTAACATAACAATTCTATTCTAGTTGGTTTTGGAATGGTGATGATATAATGTCTATCATCTAGCTGGTCTATTGCTTCTGTAGTAAGAATAATCGATGTGTATACATAAGAACTTTGCAGCTGCTGAGTTGTGATAAGACGCTCTATAGAATCCGGCTATTTCCTTGTAAGTAATTAACGTTAAGATCACATAAGTATGACTCACCAATCTTCGGGCATTCAGCCTCTATGTACATAAAATCTTATTCGTGAATTGTGTCTTGAAAGCGGTGGTGACAGTTGGCAGGAATATTTTGACGTATGACCTCCGTCTGTTGTAATGTACCTATTATTCCATGTTTTCACCATTTTCTCTCTCAGCCTTCCTCTTATGTACGATGGGGCGTCTGTCGTAATCTGGTGCTTTGCGAGTGCTTAATGCCGCGCTCTTTGCCAGTTTGTTGGCCCCTTTCATTGTCTAGGATGCCAGCATGCGCCTTCACCCAAAATAATCTGACAATTTTTCCCTCTTTATTCGCTGTTTTTAAATGTTCTTTTACTGAAAACGTGATTGGGTGAGACGCATCCTGATCTTTCAGCAACTCGAGGACCGATCTGGAGTCACTCAAAATGCATATCGATTGCTCCGAGGATCCTATTGCAATCTTGGTGGCTTGATAGAGTGCGAAGAGTTCATGTACTGTAACAGAAAACGTACTTTCTGGACAGCGTTTCGGCTTCACCCTTCCAGTACGATAGTGGTGCACCTACCCCGCCATCTAACTTGCTCCCGTCCGTGTATATGATCATGCCCGTTACGCCGTAACCATTTACGCTCTCCGGTCTCAGGTCCTCAAGGCAATTGAAACGAACCTCCAGCACCTCCAACGGTGGGGACGTCTGGCTAGGTAATGTTCTTTCCTCCACCTTCTTACCCCGGAGAAAGGCCTGTGGCCTCCCGCGGTTGAGTGTAGTCGTGCTTTCCGGGTTTCCGGAGAACGATGACCACTGCCTGTTTCCATGGTTCTGTAAAGTATGATAATTCTTGGCAATAAGCATCCTGCTCGTCTGGTACATTATCACAGTACTCATCTGGGATGTAACATTGAGGGTATTCATTAAATTGCTGCTCATGTGGCTTCTGAGTGTAGAAAAGGTCTTCCAATGCGAACTGCGCCTTTTCTGGCTTGTTAGCTGACCTCATAGTCACATCCGACACCTTTTGAGGCGGATTTATTTGTTGTTGAGGATTGTTACCTCCATAATTTCCAAACGATCTATAATAACCTGAGGGTTGTCGTTTTTTCTTTTTTTCGTCGTTTTTTCACGGTAGTATCTACTGAACCCACTGTTGACGTAGTTCTGGCGTCTGATTATTTTCCTTAGGGGTAAAGTATGTGAATTCCTGTGATTCTCTTTAACCTTACTTTGTGAGGTTGAAATATTAAAATTATTATTAAATGTGAGCCTAGCTTCTTCCTGTCTAGCAGCTACAATAGCTAGCTCTAACGTGGTAGGCCTAGCTAGACGTACACCTATAGCAATTTGGAAGTCTAGTTGGTTTGTTTACTATTCTATAACCATATTTTTGTAATACTCTTTTTACTATGATTTCCTACAGATAAAGGAGTGTCGAGCTTATCTCGAAGCCGTTTACCAAAAGCTTCGGCATCTTCGCGTTTGCTTAAGTTAGCTCTCGCATAAGTTGAATTTAATTTCTAGGTTCACGCAATCGTCTAATTAAAGCGCGTTTAATAGTGTCCCATGAATCGAGAGACTCTTCGTATGCTATCACATCTTGCATTGCGGCTCCACTGAGTCTACTTTTAATTAAACAAACGATAGCGGGGTGGTGTTTTGCTGTGCCCCCTATTAATCTTAATATACAAGCTACTTCTCCTATATAAATATATAAAGCTTTTAGATCGCGGTAATAATGATTAAAACCGTTTGCTGTCGTCGGCTGTTTGATATCGTATATTATATCCTACCGATTGCGCCAGGTCAATTACGTAGACGAGAAAAAGGCTTGTTAAAAAATATATTTATTTAAATTTACAAAGAACCTTTCAGTATCAAAGCAGGTTGAAGACAACAAATATGAATTAAAATTTTATATTATTGAAAATAGTTAACTCAGCAAATATATTGAACTCTATTGTTTGTTTCCTCGAGCTCCAAGTGCGGCGTCAGGGGAATGTACATCTCGAATGTATCTTATATTGCAGAATTAACTCTTGTAAAATATACATCCTTAATGTTAGTTCCAACTAGATTATGCATATTTCAAAATCTCTAATTAAATCAACTCCAAAAATGAAATAATAACTATCACAATACTGTAAATAAAAAGTTTTATAAGAACTAAACAGAATTCAATTAGCGAGATTATTGAACTACCAATACATAAATTTACAACTCCTCCGCTTCTTACTGAAAAAAAAAACATATGTTTTAGTAAAGTCACCAGTTTTTATCATAAAATAACACAGTATTTGAACGTACCTACATTTGGTATAAAATAGTAAAAAGTAATTAACTTTTAGTTAATAGTTTAGCTTAGGTATATTAAGTTATTCAATTTACATTAAATTTTTAGTAGATTCGAATCCGCTAAGTCAAATGTTATTAGAAAGACTTAAAAAAATAAATGAAGCGTTAAACGCTAGTTTGAGTATATAAAATAATAAAATTAGTGTTTCAACCATACTATTAATGTTGTTGGGCTCAAGTATTATTGACTATTATTGACCAATTGATATTTTTACATCTTCTCTCAGGCGTTCAAGGTGCTTAAAATTCCATATGCTTAAAATTGCGTAAAAAATGAATTTTGACTCTAACTTTTTATTTTATTTATTATTATAATAGAAGAAAATACATACATAAAGTACATAAGGTACACGTTTCCTTAACCTTTAAGTATGGACGTCGGGTCTCACAGACCCATGTGGGTCTACGAGTTCTACAAATCGGCCACTTCTCGGTGACCTCCGCCACTGAGTCGCTCAGTACCTTTCGTATTAACCCTTTCAGACCTGATTTTTTATTTTTTAGAATTTGTTTGAGCCGATTTTATTTCAGTTAGATATTCGCCTATTGAGCATGGAAAAACAAAAAAAAAATTGATTATTAGATTATTTTCCGAGAAAATTGATGTTTTCTTTATGTGATCAAATGTGGACATTCGGCCTAAGTGATTATAATAACTGATGTATGGGTATAATTGAACAAATAACAAATAGCTTGATTTTGGCCATTTTTATTATTACAAAAGTATGAAATTCAAACTAAAAATAATTAAACATCTTCAAAACAAAAATAAATCTTCTTACAAAATAAAACAACATAAAAAATCTTCTAAAAAGACAACAAAATAGTAGGAACTTTAGTTACTTAGGTATGAAAACTTAGGAAGCAATTTTTGTCTTTAGTCAGACATAAGTGCACTTTGCACTTTATGCATTTGATGCGGGATTTCCCTTTACACCCCGTTAACTTACAGCGCGTTCCACAACCATCGTCATGAGCTGGAAAGTGACCAATACCATCTCGAGCAATTTCAGTTGACGGACGTACTTCTCCTGGTCTTCTAGGAACAACTACTGGTAAAGGACTGCTCAAACTACTTGGACGACCCCTTTTAGCACCTGATATTTTGTTTCGAAGAACTAAACTTTCAGCTAAGCGTCGACGAAAGTGAAGAAGTGCGAGCCGTTTTGCTTTTGGTATCCCAAGCAAGTCACAATCCATATCATACTCGCGGTAGGCTTGAACAACTGCCAAATCTGATGCGTGGAATATCATACGCAAAGGCCACTTCTTTGACTTTATAAACGTTCTATAATAACTCATAAGTTGATCAAGGAGATCTACCCCTCCCATGGCGTGATTGTACTTTTTTACAATTTCAGGCCTCTCGACTTCTATAAATCTCTTCTCTGTTTTGGACCATCTTTTCACCATATCTTTTTCTCCTATACCAACGAAATTGGAAGCTAAGTTGGCTGGTTTGTTATCAAGCCATTTCACCATGGTGACATCTCCATCCGTACTACAAAGCTCTTCGGCAAAACCCCTTGGTTTCTTTTTTATATCTTTGTCACTAAGCAACGGTGGCCTTGTAAATCTATTGACACGCGCAGTGCAGGTAGCCATTATGCCTTTGTGTTTCAAAATTTGGAGCATGTAATAAGACGAGAAGTAATTATCGCAATATAACTCATGACCTCTACTGTCACCGACTCTTTTCATTAGATGTAATACTACCGCAGCTCCAAAGCCTACTTTCTTTATCAGTGACCTGTCTAATTCTGGAATAGAATTTTGATAAATAATAAAGTCATAGGCACGGCCATTTTTCCCACACAAAAAGAAAAGCTTGATTCCCCATGGACAAGGTTTTCCTTTGATGTACTGCTTAGCAGAATGTTTCCCTGTAAAAGGAACTATTTGTTCATCGACACACAATTCTTTTTCTAGCGGTATTTCTAAGCATCGGCTTCGGATCGCATTATAGATTGGTCTTACTTTATAAAACACGTCAGTGCAATTAGTAGGCTTTTTCATATTATCTACTAAATGGAGATTGTTACGAAGTTCAAAGAACCTATCTCTTGCCATATTGTTAGTGAAAAGTGGAATGCTAATATGATTTTCCCAGTACATTTTCAAAACTGGATAGTTGAAAACTCCCGTTGCCATGTGCAAACCAAATAAAATTTCAATTTCATAGCTGGACGTAGGCTTAAACCTGGTTTTTCCTGACTGTACTGCATATAAGTTTGTCATTTCGGCCATTTGTTCAAAAAGCTCTACAGGAACATATCTATTATAATAACAAATGGGATCTTGCACGATGGGTTCTAAAGCTATTGGTAGCAAGAAATCCGTTGGTATTGTGTTATTTATTTGTCTATGCCTCCACTTTATGTTCGGTTTTGGCGTAAGGTAATCGAAAAGTTCAGCATTCGGCGTAACTTGCTCCTCTTCGCCCTCCACAATATCCGGCTCTCTTGGCGCCTCAGGCTCGGACTCGTAATTGAAAGCTGACCTTTCTTCGTCTTCACTTTCGTCTTCTTGTTCGTCAGGGGGGTCAAGTGGGGTGTACTCTCTTTGATTCTGAGTTACTACATCGGCTCCCAACCTAACGTGTCTCGCAAATGGGACATTATTATTATTTCCCACATCCTCATCATCCGAAGATAGCTCAAATTCCGACTGGTTATCCTTTTCCAAAGCTCTCAAAGCATCCCTCGAAAACATGATTATAATTTGATCATAAATTTACCTGTAATAAACACAATTTAAGACTTTACCACGCAAATTTTATAATAAATTATAACATTTATTACCAGAAAATAACTTTATTTACTAACAGCAGCAAAGTACCTATTTTGAAAAAAATGTTTAACCAATACCTACTGTCCACGTTTGTGGACATAACGAATATTCGCGATTTATTGTACAAATAACTAAAAATTTTGATGTAAAATACTTTGTTCTTTGCCTATATAGTATAACTTATCCATTTATATTTATTTCAAAACATATCTAGCAGAAAAACTTGAAATTTCAATAAAATAAAAATGACTTACCTACTCAGTTCAAAGTTTCGCTGGTAACTGACCGAAAATGGCTTAGAAGTGCACACACGTATCAATAGATGCCGCTAGTTGTTTCATTTTTAATAATTTAGAATGTTCGCAAGCGATGACAACAGTTTTTATTTACGTAAAATTTAAATTTAGTAGTAAAAAGACTCAAAACTTTTATGTCCTCAATTGTGCACGCGAGGTCTGAAAGGGTTAAAGATTCTTCTATCAATCGCTCGAATGACTCCCGAAAGTCATCATGCATCTGTATCAGGTTCTGCATCCACTGGGCCGACTCCTGAAACTCGGAGCTCAGCGCGTCCTTGGTCGCCTTACACCTGGACAACGTCCCCGTCGGCCCCTCGTAGCGGTCCTTGAGCTTTTTGGTTACCTCGAGGGAATTGTACACTATGCGACAATAATAAGAAATATGTATTTAACTCAACTTTCTCAAAATAGGATAAACTTATAAATGAATATTCATAAAATACAGGGTGGGCCATAAATTCCTGCAGATTTCAAACATGAATAAAAAAAAACTACAAATATAATTTTATTGATGATTTATTTAACATAATAAACATTAATTGCAATTTATTTCTTAAAAATGACATCGTGGAGATGTGTCCCGTCTAGTCACTGGCACTCCTGTAATCGACTAAGTAACTTTGGAAAACTCGTTGATACATGCTGCGAGGAATCGCGGCTGTCTCCTCGCGGATGTTTTCTTTTAATTGGAGATATGGTCGTTGGTTTATTTAGGTACACTCGACTCTTCAGATATCCCCACAAGAAAAAATCACAAGGTGTAAGGTCTGGGCTTCTTGAAGGCCATGGAACCTCTGCGAGAAATCAATTTGTTAGGAAACATTTCATTGATCACCGGTAAAGTCACATTTGACGTATGGCATGTTGCTCCATCTTGTTGCATCCAAGTCTTGCTGTTATATCCTTCAAATTCATGTAACTGTGGTGTCAAAAACTCTCGCAACATCACGTATTCCACTGAGTTACAGTTACATTATTTCCTTGACGATTTTCAAAGAAATACGGACCGATTATGCCCTTTGCTGATATGGCAGCCCATACTGTGTCGTTTTAGGTGAATGAAGGGGCTTTTGGTGTTTAATTAAGGCGAGGGATTTCCGTGCTCCAATATCGACAATTGTGCTTATTTATGTGTCCATTGATGTGGAAATGGGCCTCGTCCGTAAACAGTACATTCTCAAGGCTAGAGAATCGCTCCAGCATAGTATTAGCCAATAACTTACGTTGAATGTAATCGTTTGGTTTCATTTCTTGCACAATTTGAAGCTTATATGGGTGTAGTTTGAGGTCCAAATGCAAAATTCGCCGCGGACTAGTTCTTGGTATTGCCAGAGCCGCCGAACGCTTACGTGTAGATGTTTCTGGATCGTTCCTTACGGAAATTTCAACCTCCCGAATGTTCTCTTCGCTTCTTCTTGAACGTGGCCGCCCTGTTTGTTTAATAATAATAATAATAATACTTTATTGCACATGAAAATAAAAACGCGTTTGACCCCAAGAACTTAAACCGTTCTTTGAGGTACGAAGGAGTGACAGGGTGGTAAAGGATTGTGTAAAGGAGAGTGAGAGAGTGTAATTGTCGTCGGTCTTTTACAGTGAGCCATTTAAGCTGAGTACGGTATTGTGTTACGTGATCAAACTTTCGCAATCCAAAGATAAATCGGATTATAAGATTCTGCATCCGTTCAAGCTTATTTAGTAGTTGTTGAGATAAATCTAAGTAACACGAGTCGGCATAATCAAGTATAGGGAGAAGAAGAGTTTGAGCCAATGAGATTTTAGTCTAATGGTAGTAGGTTCTTCCATCTTCTCAAACTTCTTATAGCAGAAAGTTAATAAAGTTAAAAATGTTTAATATTCCTTGTCGATCCTGTTTGCTCGAATTTTGTGACCCAAGCTTTAATTAAATGAACACTTGACACTCACTTACCCGGCGTAATCCATATTCAACTCTAAATAGGCGTCGTACAGTAACGTAGGAATCGTTGTTTTTGTAGAATTGTTTCACACAAAAAGCTCGCTGTTGTCCCGTGAAGCGCTCCATCGTGACTAAAATTGCATGAAGCGACGCACAATTCCCCGCCACCCGCGCGCTTCTCCCTCGAACGGTTTTTGAGAAATCAAGTGTTGCTATTTGCAAAAATGTATGGCCCTTCCTGTACATTTCTTAATGTTCTTTTTAGGTAATGATATACATTATACACACTTGTTTCACATTTTTATTAAGTTTTAAAAAAAATAAAGTATGACTCTACTTTAGGTATATATTTATATAAAGAAATTTTACAATATTACATATTACTATGTAGTTGTACTGGATCAATCAGCGTGTGCACCTGAACGTGAACGCTCCACAGTTCCTTACGAACTATGGAGCGGCCAATCAGCGAACTATTTCGCATAGTTCATCTGTTGGAGCGGTCTTTCAAACTAGTTCTTAACTAGTTTTATCAATTTTTAGGTCATCAGCAAATATAAATGCCGTAGAAAAACAGGAAAATATTTCTCAGCTCGTTTATAAATATATTAAATGAAAGAGAGCTTAAATGTGAACATTGGGGAACCTCAGATGTCATATAAAATTTTATAGATTCTCATCCATTAGTTACTTTCTATAAGGTATGATTTGTATGGTAGGTATGCCAGTTTAGTACAGAACTTACGACACCATACGTTAAAATTATTAGGTTCAGTTCAGTTCTTAATTTTTGGTGTTTCGAGCGTGCCAGAAATTATTAGGTTGGTAATGCTGTTACTTGTTATAACAACCGTCAAATATAAAGCGGATATCTTGATATGTCAAATGTCAATGATGAAACAACTAACCTTAGATCTTGAAATGTTTTTTAAAATCAAGTAGGCTTTTGAGAAGTTATCTGGCCAATAGTTGTTATATACCCAAAGGTTGCCTGGAAGAGATCGCTCTCTTAGCGATAAGGCCGCCAATTGTACTGTTTTATATATTAATACATGTATATGTGTCTTTTCTGTGGTACAATAAAGAGTATTTTGTTTGTTTGTTTGACCATCGATCGATGATTATTGGCACAACGAGTTGATATTTGTGATAGTTCACTAGATTTGTAATTATTATCGGGAGCACTTTTATCACACTGTTACTGTTTTTTTGTGAAATATAGATTTTTATATTTAGCTGAAATTTTGAGATATTTAAAAAATACTTATACTGTTAAAACTAAATTATTGCTTATTTCTTATGTCCTTAATGTGATACATACTTTTATTATATAAGAGAAGCGTCTTTGTTAAATCCTTGGGCACGAGCTTGTGACGTACCTATTGGCTCACGCAGAGATAATTCGTCTTTGTGTCTATCCAAAAAATGGTCTAACCACGCTCTGCCTGCCATATTGTTTCTGAATTTATTTGCTATGTTATATTTTAAGGCAAGCCTGTAAGCAGCCCGCCTGACATCTTGTCTAGTTAACCCATTAAACCTGGCCTCCATGAATAAAATATATTTCAGTAAACGTTTCTCCAAAACAGTTGGCAGGATAGGCTTTCTTCCGAGTGGTTTATTCACTATCATATCCAAAGATTGTTCGGTATCTTTTACTAGTCGTTTTAAAGTAGATCTCGGTACATCAAATTCTTTGACTGCTTTTTTGTAACCAATAGTTTTATTTCGGACGGCTTCAATCGCTCTTTTCATTTTTTCAGGATCCCAGGTCTTCCTTTTTTTATTCGAAATGGGTGTTCTTTCGTGGCATCTAAAACTAAAAATAACAAACAAGTAGTTATCTACAGAATACATACATGTATTATGGCCCCCAGGGATCATAATACCTACGTTATTAGGGGGCCATATTACGAAAAAAGCGACATTTTACACTTAGATAAAAAAATCTTATATAATCAACTTAATTCGTGATAATTACCTTAAATCCAAGTCGTTAACTTAGAAACACGTAGAATTAATGCGCCAGATGCACCTATAATTACTTTTTTACACAATTATTTAATAAATTCGACACTCTACTCTCTACTCTACTAAAGAGTTTTCGCCGGTGCACGTTACGACTTGCTCCAATAATGAAAAGTTAAACAACCCTCTGGCGGCAGCTTTGGGTGTCAATCACGTTAATGATATTATACATTAGTTCGAGTATTTTTTACTAGATGTCACTGTCCTAAATACCGAAATATTGAAGGGGGCCAAAATACCTGCAGGGGCCACATTACCACTTTTTCCTCTAGTAAATAACGATAATTTTTTTGAACACCCTCGTGGTACGAGATGACTCCCTTGTATCTTCAAATATTTTGCTGTTAACATAACAATTCTATTCTAGTTGGTTTTGGAATGGTGATGATATAATGTCTATCATCTAGCTGGTCTATTGCTTCTGTAGTAAGAATAATCGATGTGTATACATAAGAACTTTGCAGCTGCTGAGTTGTGATAAGACGCTCTCTAGAATCCGGCTATTTCCTTGTAAGTAATTAACGTTAAGATCACATAAGTATGACTCACCAATCTTCGGGCATTCAGCCTCTATGTACATAAAATCTTATTCGTGAATTGTGTCTTGAAAGCTGTGGTGACAGTTAGCAGGAATATTTTGACGTATGACCTCCGTCTGTTGTAATGTACCTATTATTTCATGTTTCCACCATTTTCTCTCTCAGCCTTCCTCTTATGTACGATGGGGCGTCTGTCGTAATCTGGTGCTTTGCGAGTGCTTAATGCCGCGCTCTTTGCCAGTTTGTTGGCCCCTTTCATTGTCTAGGATGCCAGCATGCGCCTTCACCCAAAAGAATCTGACAATTTTTCCCTCTTTATTCGCTGTTTTTAAATGTTCTTTTACTGAAAACGCGATTGGGTGAGACGCATCCTGATCTTTCAGCAACTCGAGGACCGATCTGGAGTCACTCAAAATGCATATCGATTGCTCTGAGGATCCTATTGCAATCTTGGTGGCTTGGTAGAGTGCGAAGAGTTTATGTACTGTAACAGAAAACGTACTTTCTGGACAGCGTTTCGGCTTCACCCTTCCAGTACGATAGTGGTGCACCTACCCCGCCATCTAACTTGTTCCCGTCCGTGTATATGATCATGCCCGTTACGCCGTAACCATTTATGCTCTCCGGTCTCAGGTCCTCGAGGCAATTGAAACGAACCTCCAGCACCTCCAACGGATGGGACGTTGTTGCTTCCCGGGTTTCCGGAGAACGATGACCACTGCCTGTTTCCATGGTTCTGTAAAGTATGATAATTCTTGGCAATAAGCATCCTGCTCGTCTGGTACATTATCACAGTGCTCATCTGGGATGTAACATTGAGGGTATTCATAAAATTGCTGCTCATGTGGCTTCTCAGTGTAGAAAAGGTCTTCCAATGCGAACTGCGCCTTTTCTGGCTTGTTAGCTGACCTCATAGTCACATCCGACACCTTTTGAGGCGGATTTATTTGTTGTTGAGGATTGTTACCTCCATAATTTCCAAACGATCTATAATAACCTGAGGGTTGTCGTTTTTTCTTTTTTTCATCTTTTTTCACGGTAGTATCTACTGAACCCACTGTTGACGTAGTTCTGGCGTCTGATTATTTTCCTTAGGGGTAAAGTATGAATATACGTGCATAGGGGGATTGTTAAACTTAAATAGCGAATTTGAAAATGGAATAAAATTCCTGTGATTCTCTTTAAACTTACTTTGTGAGGTTGAAATAATTATTATTAAATGTGAGCCTAGCGTCTTCCTGTCTAGCAGCTACAATAGCTAGCTCTAACGTGGTAGAAATTTGGAAGTCTAGTTGGTTTGTTTACTATTCTATAACCATATTTTCGTAATATTCTTTTTACTATGGTTTCCTACAGATAAAGGAGTGCCTAGCTTATCTCGCAGCCGTTTACCAAAAGCTTAGGCATCTTCGCGTTTGCTTAAGTTAGCTCTTGCATAAGTTGAATTTAATTTCTAGGTTCACGCAATCGTCTAATTAAAGCGCGTTTAATAGTGTCCCAGGAATCGAGAGACTCTTCGTATGCTATCACATCTTGCATTGGGGCTCCACTGAGTCTACTTTTAATTAAACAAATGATAGCGGGGTGGTAATTTGCTGTGCCCCCTATTAATCTTAATATATAAGCTACTTCTCCTATATAAATATATAAAGCTTTTAGATCGCGGTAATAATGATTAAAACCGATTGCTGGCTAGGAGTAGGTATATTATATCCTATCGACTGCGCCAGGTCAATTACGTAGACGAGAAAAAGGCTTGTTAAAAATATATTTATTTAAATTTACAAAGAACCTTTCAGTGTCAGAGCAGGTTGCAGACAACAAATATTAATTCAAATTTTATATTATTGAAAATAGTTAACTCAGCAAATATATTGAACTCTATTGTTTGTTTCCTCGAGCTCCAAGTGCGGCGTCAGGGGAATGTACATCTCGAATGTATCTTATATTGCAGAATTAGCTCTTGTAAAATATACATCCTTAATGTTAGTTCCAACTACATTATGCATATTTCAAAATCTCTAATTAAATCAACTCCAAAAATGAAATAATAACTTTCATAATAATGTAAATAAAAACTTTTATAAGAACTAGACAGAATTCCATTAGCGAGATTATTGAACTACCAATACATAAATTTACAACTCCTCCGCTTCTTACTGAAAAAAAAACCGTATGTTTTAGTAAAGTCACTAGTTTTTATCATAAAATAACACAGTATTTGAACGTACCTACATTTGGTATAAAATAGTAAAAAGTAATTAACTAAAAAGCTTAGGTATATTAAGTTATTCAATTTATACGAAATTTTTAATAGATTCGAATTCACTAAGTCAAATGTTATTAGAAAGACTTAAAAAAATAAATGAATTTTAACGCTAGTTTGAGTATATAAAATAATAAAATTAGTGTTTCAACCATACTATTAATGTTGTTGGACTCAAGTATTATTGACCAATTGATATTTTTACATCTTCTCTCAGGCGTTCAAGGTGCTTAAAATTCCATATGCTTAAAATTGCGTAAAAAATGAATTTTGCCTCTAACTTTTTATTTTATTTATTATTATAATAGAGGAAGATACATACATAAAGTACATAAGGTACACGTTGCCTTAAGGTTCTATCACCATAATAGTTGTGCACCTTAGGTACTTCGAATTTACTTGCGGACATAGACCGTGTCATGCTCATTATCAACTAATTTAAGGCCAAGCTCCGATTGCTATGGTTGTTATATGCTAATGCTAAGAGATATTTATGTTTTAAACTAATTGGGACTATGTTACAGATTTTAAATAGTTTTGAATAATCACCTTTACAATTTTCTTTTAATTTTCGTTTACTAGGAATCCAAAAAAATCTTAACTGCAACGCTTCAAGCTTAATTATATATGATTTAACGCAAGACCATAGCTATTTGAGAGTGCGCAATTTATAAGCGAGATAGACAAGATCATGATGAGAAAAAGGAGCAGTTACCTGTCCATGTGCAGCAAAAAGATTTTTGTTAGAGACAATTATCAAATCTACAAGAGATGGTCCCCACTTGAAAAAGAAATGTGACAGCATCGCGTCGTATTACATAATTATAAAGCATTTACTTACGCAAAATATCATAATAGTCAAATATAATGTCTCTAACAACTCTGACTTTTGGAAATGATGTTATTTTTACTATGAGCTTGTTCATTTTAGATCCAGATGTATAGTCTTCGTTATCTTTATAATATATATCAAGCTCACAGGAATCGAGGCAGCCACAATCGTTAGATATGCGCGGTAGACCCTCGTGGCTGAATTTTTTTAAAACTTCTTCTGATGCTTCCAAAGCTATTATTTCCTTTCTATAATAAAGAACGCATTTTAATTCGTATACGAAGCAAGTGCGTTCATGTTCTGCGAAATGAAAAATAATGTAGTTAAGTTAGAAACTTATGTATCTATTTATAAATAAAGTAAATGTGAATTTGGTATTTTTTTTCTGCTTCACGCTTCACGCGTCTCCTGCATGTACTAGAGTTGGCAAAAGAAGCCTATTGTCAATACCTTCCGCTCCCCACTTTCCACCGAATTCTGGTGGCGAAACTCAACGGCACGCATCGAACCCACAATGTGTCGTGTTGTCAGTCACACGCTTGTGCCCCTGCGCAACGACACACTTGTGGCCTCCTTATTTTAATTTTAGATACTAAATATGTATTAGTGTAAGTTAATTGCATTGAACACCTACTTAGTGGCCGGTAAAAGTGAGGAACACATCCACAAAGCTTTTGAATCATTTTAATTCTACATTCCAGAACGCAATGGCTATATGAATAAATAGGATATCTGTCATCTGTAGGTTCGTCAATAAAACTGAAATGAAATAAAATTATTTATTTTGCACTCTACCTATTGCTTTAAATCTAAAGCTAAGAAATATAAACTTCTTAAACTTATTATTTATTTTGCAATCAACAACCAATTAAATAAGGAATAATTTATATATTAATTATTTCATATTTAATGGGTACCGTTAATTATGAAATGTTTATAAGGAAGCAGTGATATAATACGTTTATATGAACTAGAGGCCAGAAGCGGCTAAAATCAACTAGAAATTGTTACTGTTTCATACCGGCATTTTCGAAGACGCAAAGATTTGTATCGTAATTGTTCAGAGATACGACTACTCCAGACAGATAGTCCGAATGTTATCACGCCCTCAACGTCAAAAATGAAAGTTGACGTTGTACTAGTTGTGATTTCATCAGGACTATGGATGAATACCTGGAAATATTATTTATGGCTTAACTAATAAAAAAGTTACTGGATTTTTGGCTTCGGGGATATACGGGCATATGTCAAAAAAATACCTTGTAAACAGGTGCATAATTTGCTAACTCTATGTGGAAGTCGGCTTCGAAGACGGATAGTTCAATGTTGTTTTTAATATAAGATTGGTCATGTTTTTTTCTTTTCCTAGAAATGGATAAAAGAAATAAATAAGAGACTGTAAACGTGACGATTGTGGATTCGACATCTACTCGGCTAAGCTTCACGCTGTAGCGTGTAAATAAATTGTCTAAAATCTGCACACATCTCATATATAATTTTTTCATACACATTTAATGTGTAATCTTGTAAAATCTTTTAACCTGTTAACCGGGGAATTAGCTATTGCTCAACTCGTTTCAGAATGGGGACTTTTTCTTTGCAGCGATAAGTAATATCACACCTCAAATAATAAAGGAATATCAAATTCAAACTCAAATTCAAAATATTCTTTATTCAAATAAACTTATATAAGCACTTTTGAATCGTCGAATGAACATATGAACAAAAAGCTACCACCGGTTCGGAAGGCAGTTCTGCTGAGAAGAGCCGGCAAGAAACTCAACAGTTGCTCTTTTCAAAATCAATGGTACAATCTATTACATTTGCTGGCAGCTATCCTATATCTCATTCAATAGACATTAATTTCATATATGTTTATCTTCTAAATATTCTTGAACAGTGTAATAAGCTTTACTTGTTAGAATTTTTTTTACTGATATTTTAAATGTTGGAAGTGGCAAACCTAGAATACACTGCGGAATTTTATTATATACACGTATGCTCAGACCCATAAAAGATTTATTAACTTTTTGGAGGATAAATATTGAATTTATGTCTGAAGCACTGTCCCATAGCAGCATTCCATAAGATAAAATACTATGGAAATAGCTATAGTAGACTAGTCGGGCAGTTTCAACGTCCGTCATTTGTCTTACTTTTTTAATTGCAAACGCGGCAGAGCTGAGTTTATCCGCAAGTGTTTCCAGATGAGCATTCCACTGGAGTTTGGAATCTATAGTTACACCTAGGAAAATAGCTGGTTCCGACAAATTCAGAGCTTCTCCTTTAATTAGTAGACTAAAATTATGTTTTTTAACATTTGGCAAAGCAAACTCAATGCATTTAGTTTTTTTAGCATTTAACATTAGATTATTAACATCAAACCAACTAAGAATATGGGATAATGCACTATTCACTTCGTCATAATTTATTTTGTTTCTGTCAACCTTCAATATTAAAGAGGTATCATCCGCGAAGAGTACAATATCACATAGATTCTTCACATAAAAAGGCAGATCGTTAATATAAATAAGAAATAAAAGGGGACCAAGAATAGATCCTTGTGGAACGCCCATCTTAAGAGGAGATTCTTTGTTAAATCAATCAAAACTGGTTTTAAGCAGGAACTCAATTGTGGGTTACATCCCACCAGCTCATCACATAAACATGAGGTATTTTCAAAATCTTCTTTTGCCTCTTTACTTTTAAATTTAAGAATTGAGTCATTGGTCTCCCCTAATTGAATTTCCAGCTCTGTAATTCTGTCCAGAGCCCTCTCATGTTCACTGCTGCACTGGTCAAATGTACCCAAGATACTATGTAGTTTATCTCGCTGTGCCACTACTTCTAAATTTTTTGCATGCAATTCAGCGAGTTCATTTTTCAAGTCTTCGTTTCTTTTTATAATAATGGCAATTTCCTCCTCACTGCCTTCACGTTCCTGAAGAAGCTGCTTACAGAGGTCTTGGGAAGATTTAAGCTCTTGTAAGGCTTGCTTCAGTTTGCCTTCTAGGTCCTTTGCAAAGGCTTTGCGGGTCATGATTTGCTTATCCATTATTAATATGCTGAAAAATGGAAAGCAATAGGCTATGAGGAAATAAAGAAGAGAAAATTTATTATTATATATATAATAAGTAAAAAGAAAATAAATAAATTGAAATAAATAAAATACTTTAAAAAAAAAAAAAAGTAAATATTAACAATGGGAGCAATTATTAGCCAACTTTAGAAATTATTGATAAATTATATTACTGGTAGGTAGGCAAATAATAAATTAATACAGTAAAATTTTGATGCCAATTTACATGTTAATTATAATTTAATATTATTTAAAATTGATATAAACTTATAGTGATGTGTATATATAATTGAGTACTGTATAGTTTTTGTATTGGTGTATTTGTCTGAGGCAAATATGTATGTCTGCAGCTAAGCTTCCAACTTGTCAAGCAAAGTGAGACAATAATGGTGCCAAAATGTGAGAAGGGACGTAGCTCACTATAATATGAGTTTTGTGTAGTAAGATATGTATGGGAATATAAAAAAATAAGAAACAAATAGGGTTTTAGAAATTTTGAAAATCATTCCGTTAGCACACTGACAGAGAGGTAGCTCACGGCGGTTACACAGTTTAACGTTTGTATTCTTCTTCGTTCGTTTGTGCTTCTTTTTATTTTATACACAAATGACACTTAATTAGTTTATTTCACAAAATATACAGTAAATTATATATTTTAATACTATTAAATACATATTTTATAATTAAAATTGAGGAGCTATTCATTTGACATGTTGCCTAGACCAGTGTTGCCAGTCCAATATCGTTTTTAACTTATGGTTTTTATTTATTTTGATAAAATATATAAATAAATATATAATAATTCAAATGTATTCAATGTACAAGGAATTTATTGAACAAATTATAATAATTATTTCGCAGTATGATATTGCTTGAAACAGTGTGGCATACACAAGGCAACACAGCAGTCAGGACACCAGAATCTCTATTCTCTCCTAATACCTTTGGAATAACACACTTTGCATCTCCTGGTTACGTTTACTCTTGCATTTTCGGATGGTATATAATCCGCAAAATGTCTTTCAATTAGTCTAGATGGTTTTGGTGTCAAAGAAGGGCGTCCCTTACTAGTTGATGGCGACTGCGACACATTTCCGTATTTTTCGATACCTTTTTGGACAATTTCTATGAGAAAATGGAGCCTATCAAGATGACCCCTATCTTTTTTGTATAAAAGATATGCATTCAAACATACCATGTCCAGTGAATGTAAAAAAAAATTATAGTAATATTTTTTTACTTGACTTTAGCGATTTCATAAGTTTTCATTTGTCCGTCAGCAAGATCAACTCCTCCCATGTTTTTGTTATAGTCAACGATAACTTCCGGTTTTGATATGGTTTTCCCTCGTTTTTCCGTTTCCATAAATTTGTTGTCGATTTAATAGATAAGAACAACGTAGAACGTAATGCGTTCAATATATTACGATTAATTTCCATGAGGAAAAATTTCGTCATGCCCATTGCAGTGGGCTCTTATGTATGACAAAATATTTCGTCATACCCAGTTAACAGGTTAAATATGTATAATAATATTAATTATTCCACTCTTTGAAATAAAAACTCAAGTTGGGTTTCTGCAATAAATACAGATTATTTAAAATTTTATTTCTATTTTAAAGATATGTACATAAGTAAAAAAATAGCCTCACCTGCAATAAATACAGAAAACAACATTAAAAACTTTTACTCCAGGTGATTTGTTAGTTTAATTATAACAATTTAATATTTTACATTACGACTGACATTGCAGCCATTGGGAACACGACATATTCAAATTTAAGAAAATTGACGCTTCGAGTAAATGAGGATCGTTATTTTTCTTATATACAAGGTGTCCCAGGAAGCAACGATAAAACGAAAACAGGTGATAGACCAAG
>JAEBDU010012639.1:0-41136 GCA_016802625.1 Heliconius numata | reverse complement strand
ATTTAGAGCTCTACAAACAGCTGTTAATACTTTTGCACCTACCCACCAAATATCAAATTAAATAGAATGCATCGCCCGGGAATCGAACCCGGGCCGCCCGCGTGACAGGCGAGCATTCTATCATTGAACCACCGATGCGTGTAAGGCAGGCGGGCGCGGCGGACGCATGGCGAGTGGCGAGCTGTTTCGCAGCAAGGATTTTTTGATATTGTAACAACTTCTAAAGTACTTATTAAAATGAAAAACAATGAAAGACAGTTTTGATCTACATTAAGTGGCCAACGTAACTAATAAACTTATTTATATGCTGAGAGTAAGGTGGAAGTGAAACTTGAGTAACATACAGCTGATGTGTCAACAATTAAATGCGTTTATCTGTAAAACTATTCGCAATTTCGAAATATTGTAAAAAGCAAATTTTATCTTCGTTTAACGTAGAAAATTAATAAAGTATTTTAAAGGATAAGGATTAATACCATTATGGAAAAATATCCCTCACAATAAAAAATATATTGAAATTATTATTTTTAGACAGAAAAATGATCACTACACGTTATTCTTAATAAATACGAATATGCCGTCGCGGACTTTTTTGTAGATCTTATTAAGAAGAACAATACTCCAGTACATTTTTTCATGTAGTACTTACCATTAAAGCAGCGCATGCGCGAAAGTGTCTCAACGGGTAGGACTTTATACACATTTATCGTATTTATGTTTATTTACATAAGAATGTACAAATAATAAACTATATATAAACCTTCTACGATCTAATACTCGACTTAATGGTGAAAACCGCATCAATATCCGTTGGGTGGTTTAGAAGAAGAAGAGTTAGAAACAACAGACAGACACGAAAAGTGACTTTGTTTTATAAGATATAGGATACCTAACTTATCAATGACAAAAAGCACAAAAGAACACGCTGTATATGTAGTGTTAAGATAATACATTCCTTTCAAAACGCTTTCGTTCCCCACTTTCCGCCTAATTCTTAAAGAGTGTGGAGCTTAACGCCGCACTTTGCGTCGTTACCAGTGGAATCCTAACCCATAACCTGTCGCGTTTACAGTCGCACCTACAAAATACACCAGAGTATTATTAAATATTACTTTTAATCAAACAAAGTTACTTGTGAAATAAGCAGTTTCAATTTTCACTTCACCATACAAAACGACGAACAAAATTATTTCATCTAACCAAAATTCTACTACTAAAATTTTAGCTATGCAATTTCCAACTCCGGCTTAATGTCTCGCAAAAATTACACATTTTGGTAGAAAGTTGGACAATGTTGATATTAAACAGCATCCGCATCTATGTTTATGATAATTTCACTTCAAAAAAAATATCATCTTGGGAACGATTAAGTAAAAATTTCACAGATGAGAAAATGATTTATGGCTGTAGCGTCTCTTTTCATTTTTTAGCGGCTGTTCACGAGACCATTTATACCATTAGTATTTTAGCCTCACTATGCGGGGTAGAGAAAGAGAACTTAGTGTCAGGACACTCCATTCCCCACGCACAGATCAATTTTCGGGACATTGAGTGTTTAGTTACGGAACTTTATCCCACGCTGTACGTTTTTTGCACATTTTTATTAGGTAGAGCTATATATATGTAACTAACTGTATTTATAATAAAATGTAAAAATCTGAACTACATGCTCTTCTAATTGTTGTATCATCATGAAACTTAGTAAATATATGTAGATTTGACGACAAAACAATATTACAATACATCTAGCTGGTCTGATGACGAAATGGGAAGATGGCTGATGGAACCTTGGACTGCCTACTGCTAAACATATTGATTTGTGTCGTTACAGTCGTCTTATTAATATGTTCGGTTGAAAGAACCGTGCTTGTAGCTTTTTAAACTATTACTTTATTACCAAGTGGAAATCGAACCGACAGCTGTCGTGTTAGCAATTAGGGGATGTACAACTGGGCTACGACGATCTCTATATTTTTTATTTATTACCGTTAGTATTTATAAAACAAATCCCTTGAGTCAATCTGTCTATACATTTATATCTGGGGGTTAATCTCGGAGATCAGTAAATGGATTTTTAACGGACGGCCTCTCTTGGAATCCAGATAGAAGAATAAAACATTTTCTCTCGCACAAAGTAGCTTATTTTGCGAATTTGTGTTTCTAAAAGCTTTTTAATAAGAAATATTGTGTTGGGCTGTGTTTAGAAGATTTCAATTTTATTATGATTTGTTTTAATATGAACCAGGCAAGTGACAAATGACATTAATAAGGTACAGATAAATTAATGGCTTATCATAAATTTTGTAGCTTCCGACTAATTTGAGGAAATTGCGTGCTTATTGAAAGTACAGTTTTCTCTTCAGCTTCACGTTGTATGCCGTAAATAGCAAGGTAGGCAAAGGAAACCTAGTATTAAAACACTCCATTCAACAATTTGGACACCGTGTGTTGAGCTGACACTCGACCCCACCGTTTGTGTTGCTACCAGAGCGAGGAAATACTACGTAATTCATTCACTCGAATGGAACTCTCAACCGTCTCATATAAGGACAGACACTACTACTGTACCATTTGCACCACCACCGCAGAAAATCATCGTCTCACATTTGTAATAAAATCAAAAATAATTTTGATTAATGATTTTTCTATCAAGCTATTTTTGTCAATACAAGTATCTATTATCCAGGAAAATAACCAAAATTTTCATACACCACGTAATCTTTCCAAATCACGTAGGTACGCACAAAAGACAATTTTCATTTGGCCACTTTAGTGAGTGTAAACAAAATTACCTCCTTACATCATCCAAGGAAAATGGGACGAAATGAAGAGTCAAAAACAGTCCTTCGCGGACCCATTTAGCTGCCTAATGAAGGTATTGTAAAAGATTCCGAATAATATCCGGAGAAATTGTTCGTAAGACATCATCAGATATAATTTCCTTAATACAAAGCAACTTTGCAAATTACTTTGTGATTTACCCCCTTTACTTTGGGGGAAATGTGTTAGGGTAGTGGTGCTATAGGAGAGGAGTTTATTATTATTTTATTTTTTTAACTTAACTAGTATTCCTAAAGATAAATTAAAGGAGAGTTTTTATTATTTATTTATATTTCAGTTTCTTCTTTCGATATTTAATTAATTATTGCTCCGATACAGAAAATAGTTAATTTATCTATTTTTTACTATAATTTAGTTTTTTTGATAACTTTAAACTTGTCAGACTGTAGATTTGAATCTAAACCTAGCTTTAATATTGAAAATTAATAGAGAGAATTCTTAAAATTCTTAATATAGCAAAAAATATACATATAGGTATATTTTCCTACATTAAGAAATTTCTTAGCTCTAGTAACAAGACAAAGAGCTACGTTGAGTTCCGCCCTTAAACACGCTATATCTCAAAAATTTAAAAATTTAGCATTTTAGCACTAGGTTTCCTTTGCATATCCTACTAAATGTGAGATACAGTGAAGCTAAAAAAATATGATTTTTTTTTTGCCAAGACAAAAACATCCCTTTTCTCTAAGATTACTGGAAAAAATCTCTATTAAATATAAGTCCACCCTTACCAACTACGTAACAATTATTTGTATAACAAACCTGAACTAAATATATGTTTGTAACAAAGCACCCACTATACCTCTCCTTTACAGTACTTGCGAGTATTTATCTACGGTTTAGTTATTAGCCCTTTTGGGCTTTTCATGTGCTTTAATGAAATGAGTTCATTATGCCTTGATGGCATCCTCGTTTAGAAATCTCGGCGATGTATTTCAGAAATAACTAATTACATGATATCAGATGGGCGGCGTGGGGAATGCTTTACTTTGTGAATGTTTATTTTACGCTGGATGTTCGAGATTTGTATCTGTTTTCTAGATGGCATATATTGTGTGCCTCTCGGGTTGAGGTTAATATTTTATCTCTTGCTCATTTTAATGTCTACCACTTCATATACGGAGCAAGTGAAAGAATCTATCTATCTATCGTGGCGTAGTAGCAATGGTGGAAGTACGACGGTTGTAGGTTCAATTCGGATTCGCGGAGACGTCAAAAGCAAAATAAAGTTTTTCTTCTCATTGAAATAGGGAGGAAATCAAAGGAAATGAAATATTTAATATTTGCATATGCTAAAAAAAGAAGTAAATAAAATAGAAAATATTTTTGACAAAAACTTTAAACTTAAACTAAAAAACTGAAACTAAACTTTTTGTTTAAACGATGTAAACGATTTGAACCCAGATTTGATTTTAAAAACCGTTAACATATGACTTAGTTGTCAGCGCACTTGGACGGCTACCATCGTTTCCATGAATACATACAACAACTGTATTATAGCTCATAATGACCTACTTATTATATAAAAAACTCGACGTACTCATGCATACATACATACATGCGTACATCGCACAAAACGTTGACAATAGCGTATAATGAAATATCGTGTGAAGACTCATCAGCGTTTGTTCAGAATCAATCACGATTCAATCAGCGCTGTTTTCATATCAGATCGAAATATCATTGAAATGTCGTCAACAGTCAATGAGAACATACGGGTGGGGCTTGTTTACGGTTTTTTCATAATAAAATTTATTTTTTTGTTTTGAAAATAAAAAGAGGCGTTAAGGTTTGCCAGACGGTCGCAAGCCTAAGTTTGAGACGACCTCGTCTCAAGTACCTAGTGCTTGCGATTTCTCGTTGATAGAGTACTCTTCCGTAGTCCTCTTCCCTACTCAACTAGTATCACTGTAAAGATCAGTAGAGCTAACAGCATTAACCTTAAGTTCGGTAAAAATATCCGCCAATGAATACCCCAATAAGAAATATTTATGTTTAACGTGAAAACCTAAATACCGTTACACTCTGTTTTTTCTACCTATTTCGCTATTGGAAAAACTGTGAAGCTATATTTTATTCATCACTAGCTTTTATCATATAGGTCAAATGAAAATAGCTACAAGTTGTATAGTACCCGAATTCAGGCCGCAGGTGTAGTGAATTACATTGAAACGATTACACAGTGCACAAGCGAGCGACTGCGCACGCCACTGTCGTGGGTTCAATTCCCATTCAAAATACAAGCAGTTTTGAATTGTCGAATTGAAGGTAATACTGCTTATAAGAACCGGCGAGAAACTCAACACTTTCTCTTTTCAATATCGAGGTTACAACTTTATTGCGTGTGGATTGGCGAAACCCAACACCCCGCTCTGCATTCTTACAAGGTAATGAAAAAAATTAAAATCATTTTCTCGAATGGACATCGAACCCACAACCTGTCGCGTTTACAGTAGTAAGCTTGTGCCCCAGCCCCACGTCTGAGCAATCATTATCATTACACATTTTCTGAAGAAATTGTAATTAGTAAAAGTAATAAACTTATTAATTTAATTAAGTTAATTATTAAATTGTAATATACCATTATTATACGGGCACTATAGATAAACAGTGATATAAAAACGTACAATCAAAAATAATTCCAAAAAATGTCGAACCTACAACTACCTCCAATATAAACGCCAATTGAAGCAATACCAATACAGCATACAATACTTCAATACTTCATACTTTTTCCCGTGTAGATGTAGGCAGAGAAAACCTAATGTAAAGACTCTCTGTTCCCCAAGCACTGCTCAAGTTTCGTAACGTTGCGTGTTGAAGGCCAGAACTCAATGTCGCACTTTGTCCTGTTACCATAGAGCGAGAAAATGAAAATATTTTATTCCGTCAAGCGGGAATTGAACCCTCAACCGTCTCGTTTACAATCAAACAGCCTTGTGTTTCTTAAAATAAATATTTATTATATAAATGAATAACCTCAATAACATATATTACTGTATGTTTACACGTAACGGTTAACGAAAAATAACGATAATGATGACACAACCGGAAGTCGGGTCAATTTCATCCGCTCCAATTGTGGTCGCCAATTATTACATATATACTTATAATTCATATGTAATATCCGTATTTATATGTATTTTAAATGAATATTACATCTGTTTCTTACATGCTTTTATATATCAACTTTACAGTTTGTATTTGAGTATACATTTACACAAAGCCGTTGTGGCGCAGCGACACAGCGTCCGCTTGAAAACGCGACGGTTGTTTCCCAACGGGTTTGATTATCAATAGAGCAATGAATTATTTTAATTTATTTGTTCAGTGAAGACGCAGCGTAGACTTCCGCCACTCGAATGCAATGTCTCAAAAATTTCGCGATGCATGGGGAACGAAGTGTCTTAAAACTTCATTCCCTCTCTATGAACCAAAAAAACTTATATTTGTGTATGTAATAAATTTGATATTTTATCTATCTGTCCTTCACAATCAACACTTAACACTCAATACGCAATACCTCAAGAAAGTAGGGAACAGATTTCTCTCAATGGGAATGGAATGTGTTTACATTAGGCTCCCAGGTTCCTTTTCCATACCCTACTAAGTGCAAGTTACAGCGTGAAGCATTTTTTTTTTATTTTTAAGTAAAATATAGACCGACATTTTATCAATAATTCACAGTCAAACCAAATATTTTGACTTCGGATCGAGAAAAAATAGATTCAATTAAACACAAATCGCTTGTCCAATCCGTCAGGCGTCACGATTTATTGTTGAACTTGGCCAATAAATACTTAGAAAGATTTAAAGAAAGATTGTCGCTACGAACGAAGCGTTACATCGGGGGCTATTAAAAGCTAAGACATAAAAAATCATAAAACTTTGACTGTATATTTGGAATAGAAGATTCTTAAACTTTAGTAAAACAGTATCTGTCCGTAAACACAACGGTCATGTATTCGATTCCCACGCGGAGAATTGAATTAGTTTCATTTCCTCGCTCTAGTAATAAAACAAAATCTCGCGTCTCTCTCTAAAATAGAGCGGTGTTTTAACATAAGGTTCCCTCACTCTACCTAGCCCATCTGAAGGATATATTAATCGAATATATATAGATTAGGTTAGACAAAGTTTATACGTGGTGATTAGAAATTTTTTACTAATTGTTACGATCGGTTCCGTTACTATTACCTCACTTCCGTTCCCAAAACTCCACCAAATACTGGAGGCATTGCGTGTTGAGTGGCGGAACTTATCATTTCAATTACTCAAACTTACATACCTGTCGCGTTTACAGCCGACATTTTAATTTCAAATAACAATTCTTCAACTTAAAACTAAGCTTAAGCCAAAGTTATTAATCTAAGCTTAATCCCCTACAAATGCTAGTCAAACGAAATACACGTACATTATAATAATATTAACAGAATATTTGCGAAACGTAGAGAAGTCGCTTTCTGAATGCGGCTGTTTGCTTAGGATCCTTAAGCCCGGCAACTTGTTTATTACTACGATAAAGGTATTTACACGAATACTATTTCAAATTTACTACCGGAAATAGTTTGATTTATTTATAGATAGATTTTTTATTTCCTTAGCACTAGCTAGCTACATATGGATTTAAGCTTGAAGCTATAAAGAAAAACATAACTTGTTAGGATTGTCGTAGCACAGTGGGATAGTTTCTGACCGGAAATGATTGATGATTTGAATACTTCTTCAAAAGTTAGTTTTCAAAACGTAAATTGGAAAATCTCACTTTTTCGCGGTCTCGTTGGAATTTCGGGAAATTCTATCTTTGTGTTCGCCTACGCCACCTAGTGCAGTACTATCGTCTGTGAGTCTTACAACTTCCAGAACGTAACAAAGAGTATGTTTAAATAGTCTGAAAGTAGAGAATGGTGACTCTTAGCTTGTGTATCTACACTTTCATGGAAAAACTAAAAAAATATTTAAAAAACCAACAAACTTGCCACATTTGTAGATAAACAACCGATCACAAACTGAGAACACGAACGCTCCCACAAACGGAATCCTGAAGAGATTTCGAAATAACCGCAACAACCAAGAAAATTCACTAAACTTTTTATATAAATTAATAGAAGTCCTTTTTCAACGCATAGTCTTTAATACAGTCCCTTACAACATAACCGACCCAAGGCATTACTAAGATAACCGATTTTAAAGGAACCTCTAAAGCTCCTTATTGCTACGAAATTAGAGTCGACTATCATCCAAGAGTGGGTCGGATGTAGCTGGTTCGATCTCCGGTCACAGCTGTGGAGCGGTAGGTTTAGTCGTTTGTGGTCGCCTGCCTAAATACGTACGAACAGACGGGCTATATGCTGTTTTACTTGTAGAGCAATAAATTTGGGTCATCTTGGGAATCTCTATAATATATTATGGCTGTAGCTTTTGGCTTTGTAGGTCTCGTTGATGTTGTGAAATATGCCAGGTAGTGTATTCTAGTTTTGTTTATATATATGTACTAGCGACCCCCTTGCGGCTTCGCCCGCTTTTACTACTGGATTATTCATATAATGTATGTTTGCAAAGCACTTAAGATAATGTGAAAATTAATTAAACCCTAATGCAACCCGCATTTTCGTAGTTTTAATAAGAATTTTCCAATTGTTTTACACAGCAAGGATTTTTTAGTAGGTACCGTAATTTTAAATCTGTGCTACTAATCTTTTCAAGTACGTATTAAAATATATTTAAATAACTATTTTTAGATCGTTAAATGACTATTTTTAAACAGAAGAAATTATAAACAAAAACCTACCTACTAATAACTACTACAAAAAATATGGAACCAAATATATCGCGCTGAAATAATACATTCAACTCCAATTATCCAATACGTGCAAACGCATCTATATCTTCGTTGCTATAGAGGCAGGCGGGTTTTTTTTTTCGTGCTTGTGCTCGTGATTAATGCTGAAGAGGGTATTCTGTCCCTGATGAAAAGCAAGCACGACGTGGCTGCCTGTGAGGAAAATTAAATAGAATGCATCGGCAGGGAATCGAACCCGGGCGACCCGCGTGGCAGGCGAGCATTCTACCACTGAACCACCGATGCGTGTAAGGCAGGCGGGCGCGGCGGACGCATGGCGAGTGGCGAGCCGTTTAGCTGCAAGGATTTTTTGATATTGTAACAACTTCTAAAGTACTTATTAAAATGAAAAACAGTAAAAGATCGTTTTGATCTACATTAAATGGCCAACGTAACTAATATACTTATTTACATGCTGAGAGTAAGGGATAAGGGAAACTTGAGTAACATACAGCTGATGTGTCAACGGCGGGATGTGTCAACAATTAAATGCGTTTTTCTCTAAAACTATTCGCAATTTTGAAATAGTGTAGAAAGCAAATTTTATCTTCGTTTAACGTAGAAAATTAATAAAGTATTTTAAAGGATAAGGATTAATACCATTATGGAAAAATATCCCTCACAATAATAAATATATTGAAATTACAATTTTTAGACAGAAATATGATCACTATACGTTATTCTTAAAAGATACGAATATGCTGTCGCGCACTTTTTTGTAGATCTTATTAAGTCGAACAATACTCCAGTACATTTTTTTCATGTAGTACTTACCATTAAAGCAGCGCATGCGCGAAAGTGTCTCAACGGGTAGGACTTTATACACATTTATCGTATTTATGTTAATTTACATAAGAATGTATAAATAATAAAATATATATAAACCTTCCCTGAGAAATACTCCACCTAATGGTGAAAACCGCATCCAAATCCGTTGGGTGGTTTAGAAGAAGAAGAGTTAGAAAGTTCAGACAGACACGAAAAGCGACTTTGTTTTATAAGATATAGGATGTGGAAAGACGCGATGGCTATGGGTGCGATTCCCACTAAGAGGAACGATTTATTTTCATTTCTTTGTTCAGGTAACAAGACAAAGCTCGGCGTTTAATTTCTCTACTAAAAACGCAATGTTTGAAAAAATGGATGGTGCATAGGGTAAGTCACTACTTTCTCAATTTTTACTTAATATCAGGTTCCCAAACATAGCAGAGTGGGTAGATGACCCACTCTGCTATGTTTGGGATATGCTTAAAATATATGTATGAAATGTCAAAATTAAAAAAAAGATAAATTAGTCTACACAAGTTCATTGGGTTCCTAACGATTCGAACGGCTCTACGTTGTATGCGATCAAATGGATTAAGCTGATACTGGGGTGTACAAGCCCAGAGATGAAAAGAGTACTCCATATGAGGTCAAACTTGAGCCCTACACAGGGCCTTGACTTCACCCCCAGTTTCTTTAAAGCCAATTTGGCTTTGCTTTCCAAATGACCGCGATACTGGCAGTCACTTGAAACCCCAAGGCCTAATGTGGTGATACTGGGCGCGATTATCAAAAAACCCCCAATTTTATAAAACTCTTTCAATACAAAAAAAATGTAATAATAAAACAATGAAAAACAAATAGACACAAATACGATAGTCTGTTTGTGTCATGTATTAAGATATGACAGAATGTCCCGAGAGCTACAGTATGGGACCAGTGACCCGGAAAGCCGGGCGTCGTAAACCGCGATATGCTAGCAAATATTCAACGAATAAGCCACCTAATATATCTATGTATATGATAAAGGTATACCTATTTTATTAGTATTTTATCAATATATAAGATATGTAGTTGGTGTAGTATGGCCAGTGCCAGTGGTACAAGTGTGTCAGTGCGGATAGGTTGCGGATTCGATTCGCACTACCAATTTTTATACGTTTTCTTAATAAGTATCGTTATATTTTATCGACAAAATAATACTATTAAGTATTTTTTCGTTTCAAATTGACTTAAACATCAGTAGGTACACTACACAACACTACAAAAAACGCGCTAAATAATAAAATTTGAAGCTTTCAAGACAAAAAAAACAAGAAGTTTCCAAAGCAATATTCCACTAACCTACTTTCACTATGAAATTATTCAAGAAGTAAAAAAGTTAGCCGGCACTAAAAGTTCCTTTATATAAAACGGGTACGCGGTGCCGATAGAACAATAGTGTTTCTAAAGTCTAAACTACTACAGGTACAGTGATGCACTACCCTACCGTAATGTATGTATTATGAGAGTGGGATAATTGAAGTGGTTTTAACGTTTTTCATTGTTGTTTTTACATCGTGCTACTATCTCCACTAGGGCACTCCTATTCCACACTTTCCGTTGAATTTAGGAGGAGCATTTTGAGTAGCGGAACTTAACGCCGCACTTTGCCTCGTTACTAGAGCGAGAAAATAAAAATTTTAAGTATTTAATTCCCTCGAGTGGAAATCGGACTCAAAATCGCAGTCTCTTAGTTAAGGTCTCATAGTTTAGGTATATTAATTAACTCGGCCTACCTGGTCAACACAAGATTCACAGGTTCCCTCTGCCCAAAGATATGTGCAGAATACAAAGTGAAGCTAAAAAAAATGTTTTTCTTCATCTGTACACGAAACGAAATTTCCTTAAGGCGTCTAACTGTAAACACGATGATTGTTGTACCCCCGTTTAGCCCAGCAATGTCTCGAATTTGGATGGGAAGAGTGTCTTAACACTAGTCTCTCTACCTATCGCGCCGTTCAAGGCACACAGCGTGGACCTAAATATACAAGTAACCGTCCTAACAAAATATTCAATATCCTATCCTAAAATAAACGCAAAAAATCCTTTTTTCCCAAGAAATAACATCCAAAATTAGCAGTTCATTCTAGCTGTATTCCATAATGGTTATATTATTGTCTAAATGAATCACCAAAGTTATATCAAACTAAGTAAAACCCGACGCTACAGAATACTAAACACCCTTCTCAAATTCATCTTGAAACATTTCCAATTCCCTTTATTACAGCATCTTCATCGGAAAGCTATCAACTTTTTATTTTTCAAGTAATACGAAATTGAGTCAAAAACTTTAAGTGGCATAAGAATGAGTATTTTGGATGGAAGCCAAGGAGTTCGACTGCACTTTAATCTACCGTGAACTAGTATACAGTACGCAAGGGCAAAATAAATTCGTCAGTATTTAGATGTAATAAATAGTCTTTAGTACGAAGGCAGAAAGAACCTAGTTAAAATATGGGGAATGGAGTATCCAGTAACAACCGATTTTTGAAACCTTGCGAGTGGCAAAGCTCAACGCCGTGCTTTGTCTCGTGGTTTCAAATCTCCAGATTAAAATTTTCATACGTTTTATAAAAAAATTTTTTTCTTTAATTTTTTTTTTTCTTTAATTTTTTTCTAAAATTTTCAAGAGTAGAATAATACTTTAAAAATATTAGGCTAGAAGTAACTAGCAGAGTGTTTGTTCACCAATTTCTCTTCGTCTATTCCCCAAATAACACATTAATATATCAAACTATTAGACGAATAACTAACCAAATAGAATATACTCAGTAATATATTATTGACAAGGAATTATGGTTACATTTTATATGGGAAATTGGAAACGCTGGCTGGGTATTGGAGTTTGTAATGCCATCCTTAATTTATTTTCCTTATAAGATTGCTTGCGGATTCGTTCGAATTGTCCGGATCTTCTAAAATAGGTTTCGCCGATATATTATTCTTATACTTTTACGTATATGTGTTTCTTTACTATGTGAAATAAATTTAGAGGTAGAATACTTTTTGGAGCCTTCTGCCTCATCTGCCTTTAAACGCGGCGGTAGTGGATTTGATTCCCATATTTGACTATAAATTCGATGGTTGTGGTCCCCACTGACAGACAGATTCATTTCTTTTATTTCTCTGATCAAGTAGTAGATAAAGCGCAGCGTTGAGTTCCACCATTTATCGCGCAATCTCTGGTAAATATGGTAGAAAATGTGGAACTTCAAGACGAATCTAGTGATTCCTCTGTCTACCCTGCGGTATATAGGAAAAAGGCAACTGTAACCAACAGGAAGCCAGTATTTTCAACTATAAATCTAGGAATTTTAACCTATATCATTTCATCCACATACCTACTGTAAATTCAAATAAAAATGTCAAAAGTCAATTTGTCTAAATTATTGGTTTGAAAGTTGTGAATAAATGAGATTCTTATAAGTAAGAGAGCGATTCTCGTACGTATAAGACCCAGGCAGGGTGGTAATAAAAAATGTTATAATCTTATCCGGGATACGCTATACGGACGCCTCATACGAGGCTCTATCTCCTGTGCTAGTACACACTGAATTACCTTTTTGGCATCTCTAGAGAGAGCCTAGAATTAAGACATTTTACAGCGCCATATTTATTTCTATACAGCAGAATATATAAAGGGAGGTGGCTCTCCGTTTCCTACTTACCGCCCAATTTTGAAAGAAAGCTTGTTGAGTGACGGTACTTAACGTTATATTTTGTCTAATAGAGTGTAGATGAATGAAACACAAATACAATGATTCATTTAAGCGATCGCGGGAATCGAGCCCACGTTAAATTAATAAAGTGTTAAGATGTTATTGACAGTTAATTTGGTCATTTTAATTATATTTTTTCAATCTATCATTCCATCAATTAAATTTTTATGGAGGTTATTAATTAATTTAATGGAAAATTTCTCAGCTTTACCTATTATATATAGGAATACATGTAAAATACCATTAAAACAAGTAAATTACAACTACAAAGAACTTTCAAACTCCCCATATACCACCTAAGGATTTTAAATTACTATTATAATTATTGCACCAGAATTTTAGTATTTTAATGAAAGCTTTTATGTTCTTTTATTACTTAATTGCCTGACGCAAAGGAGGAGGTATAAAGGAGCTTGAGGGCTTATATTTTTCTTTTTAATTTTATACAGTCGATTTTATTATATTTTTTAAATATTATTTTACTTAACTTCGCGCAGTTTTCCGCATACATCAACCGGTATCAAGAGGCAACCTCCAGTAACTCCATAACCAAAAGATACAGCTGAGAAAAATTAAAACGACAAAGGTAACCTGATATCCTAGTCAGGTTCCCTACCCCAGAATATCCGTAGTATGTACATATACAGGAAATTGGAGTCCCCGTTTATCGGACGCATCGGCAATCCGCGATCGAGACGAGATTGTGTGAAGAAAAACATATAGCCAGGGAAGTATTACCACATATTGAAAATGGCTGGTGGAAAATAAGCTTTCTGATATTGCAATATGTTGGTACGAGTATATGAGACTTTGTGTGTTTTTGTTGATACTGTGTCTTCTCTATCATGGAATCATGCTTAGAACAAACTTAAAGAGTTTTTTGTTTTCTTTTTTACCGTTTGTTGAAGGCAGAAAGAACTTAGTGACGTGTTATTCCGTTTCTTACGAATACCAAAATTACGTAAATAGTTTTTCAGGCGGTATCCAATATAACACATACCAAGGAAGACAGAGGAAACCTAGTGTTAAGATATTCCGTTCTTTAGAATTTGCGTATTAAGTGAGAATCGAACCTACAACCTCTCACCTTTATTTTATTCGCACACTTTGGGGCTCTGCACCACGACCTGCCTCTAAAAATAAAATATTAATATTTTTTATTAAGCTAATATTACTATATTATTTATTCTCTTTACCTTTTTTGCACAAACAATATTGTAATAAAACATATTGCCGTAATTATAAATAAGGAAAAAAGGAAAGAAATTGTGTTATGAATAAACAAAGCTCAGGCTAAGAGTTTACAAAATGATTCGCAAATATTTTCTTTGTTTCTCACGAAATATAATTTAATTATATTGTGCTAATGTAAAGTCGGCTGACGTGGCTTGGTGGCGCAAAGGTGTTAGTGTAAGCGCGATTTTTGTGGGTTCGATTCTCACTGCGGGAAATGTAAGAATGTATTTTCATTTCCCCGTTCTGGTAACAACGGAAAGCGCGGCGTTGAGTTTTGTTATCCAACACGTAATAGTATCCCAAAGTTAGCGAGTAAGATATAAGAGGCCGTCGTGGCACAAGGGTGTGACTGTAACGCGATGGTTGTAGGTTCGATCCCCACTCGAGGAAATGAAATATTTATTTACATTTATATTTTCATTTCTTCGCTCTGGTGTCGAAGCAAAAAGGTGCGTTGAGTACCGCCGTTAATCACGCAATGCTTCTAAAATTCGGCGGAAAGTGGGGAACGGAGTGTCTTAACACTAGGTTCCCTCTGCCTACTCTGCTGTGTGCGGGTCAAATCGAAACTGATTTTATTTATTTAAAAAACATAAAGCATTCTAAATGAAATGAAAAAAAAGTGAAAATATTTATGTCCTTCGTTTATGTCTTCGTTTCTCCCGAATATTGAAAACATCAGTGTAAAGCGGAGAGTGGAGTGATTTATCACCAAGTTGTGCCTTTTCCAAGCTAAAATAAGCAAGCAGAATTAAAAAATCTATAATCAAACTCACCCTAAACTACAAAGAGCACTCCAACACAACAAAGTTGCCAAGACATCCAGTATCCTAATTTAACTTGTGCCAAGCATAATTCCCAAGACCAGACCGTCTATGATTTGCCGTAATGAAATCGAATAAGTTGAACCTGGTGCCTGCACTAATTACTATAACTTCTAAGCCACTCGCGGGTCAAAGCATTTCCGTCGGCTGTTAAACATTTCTTAATGACCACCGCTCGTTAAGAGGAAAGGTTTTGGCTATTCTTGAAAATTAACAGTTACACCAGCTCGAAGACCAGCTTATCTTGATCTCGCTTTCCTACCTTACTCGTACTAAAAGGTCAAATAAACGAGGATTTTTGTAAAATTGGCGTAGATCTCCTTACTTTGGTCAGTGGTTCTGCGGTGAGGCATAAAGTTTTATGCATTTGAAATGGCCCGAAAATTGCTCATTTCACGTTTTCGAAGCGACAAACACCAGTTCGGCTGTATCCCGGACTAGAGATCTTGATTACGGCTGATGTAGTGTTATTATTATTGCTCAAGTTAACGGCGTGGTGTTGAAATGGGCATGTCTGGTTGAGTGCGGTGGTCGGGAGTTTGAATTTGACTTGTGAAAATAGATATTATTCCACAGGTTCATCTTCCCGAGTGGTTATCGAACTTGCAACCGCGTTTACAATCAGACGGTGTGCCACTGCGCCACTATAGCATTATATGAAAATAAATAAACAATAACAAAGGTATTATTATTATTCAAATCTCAAACTAAAATGGCGGAATTTTATTGCAGGGCCCAAATTAATGGATCGTCAAATACTATTCAATTCTAAAACTATAAACATTATTCTAATTTTGTTATTCTAGTTTATGGTCGCGGATGGTGGAATGAGATATTTAATATTAATAGGCTATTTAGGTTTACGACAACAGTTTTGATAAGTTTGGTTCCATATATGCCAATATAGTGTGTACACACATACTCGTATATACTTCCTGGTTGTAGATGTTATGGTTGTGGGATCCATTCCCACTCCGAGAAATGAATATACTCGTATTCATTTATTCGCTCCGGTAACAAGTAAAAAGTTTCCCTAATCTGGTACTGCTCAGAATTTGAAAGTATTTAGAAATGCAAACAACAGTCACTCATAATTATATCTTTGATAAATTCTAACCATCGATTTTTTTGCGTAAATAATTATAACTATCTGGTTTTTTTCTATTTCATAAGTTCATTAATTCCGCATTTCTTCTATAAGTGACGTGATACGATCGATCTTTTATTATTTTAGAAGCATGGCGCATTGAGTGGCAGTAACTAACGCCGCGTTATGTCCAACCGATAAATGATAATCAAAATAATAAAAATAATTAAAACATATACTCACTTTCTCAAATCAGAATCGAATCTAAAACCACTGTAGCTATAGTTAGAAGCCTTTTAGAAAAGTAATATTTTTACCTTTGAGATAAAATTTTCATTTCATTCAAAAACGTCGCGGACGATAGAGCTAAGCCCAGCACTCACTCTGCTGTCGGATTACTGTGGAAGTACCACTCTTGCTAATACAAAATTGTCCATTGCAACCTTTATTTTAACTGGGGTTTCATAGTTTTACCTAAATATGGGATTTTTTTAGGGTTGTCGTGGGTTGTGGCGGCGGCGCCAGTTTCTTATTATCCGTTGAGTAGCGAAACTTAACGTCGTACTTTGTCTAGGTATCATAGCAAGGAAATAAAAACAAAACCGAGTGAGGATCGAACCCATATCCGCCTTATTAAAAGTAAGACTTTATGCCGTTAGGATTCTAGCTTTTTATACATTTTTTTATTAGTTTAACTGTATTATAAATATACAATACACTTTTGATGTAATAACAAAAAGTACAAATATCTTCTTGTATTATAAGGCTGTGGATCGCGCTGATATTTATAATCCCGCAACGGAACTAATGAATGAGGAAGCATAATAAGTATTGTAAAAGGCTACTTTTAAAAAATCTTCAAGATTTCTTTTTTCAAAATTTGGTTTTAACAAAAACAATTCTGCACGTTGAAAACATTGAGAATATAAAAATACATTATTAATATTCCTTCTGTCTTTTAATTTCTATAAAAAAACACTGCGTTGGCCGGGAATCGAACCCGGATCAACTGCTTGGAAGGCAACTATGCTGACCATTACACCACCAACGCAGATGCCTTTCAGGTCAAAAGACGTGTACATCTTTATTATAGGAAATTGTAAAATTATTCTATAGTAGAACTATAGAATAATTTTTTCAATTCAATTATAGTGGAAAGACTCCAGCAGGTTTCGCGATAAATCATTTTTTTTACTTTATTACCATAATTTTATTGTTTTTGAAGTTCAGTAACTCAAGTATCATCCACACTATCTGGATACGTGGCACTCCACTACTGTGCGGTTTCGTAGGAACTTCTTTCCACGCGCCACGGAACTGTGGAACGGCCTACCTGCAGCAATGTTTCCAGGTCGATACGAACTGGGTACCTTCAAAAAGCACGCCTGTCTCCACCTGCACCTGCACCTTAAAGGCAACGCACCTGTAGCTCCTCTGGTGTTACACGGGGTCGTGGGGCGGCGGTGATCACTTACCATCAAGTTTGCCTTGTCTTTTTCCATAAAAAAAAGTCTTACTCGGTAAAGTAAACGTATCACTAAAAAAATATGTTACACAACGAATCTTTTGATTTGATTATTCATTTAAAGATAACTTCTTTATTAAATCCATCACAATAAATATAAATATTTATTGACCTATTTATTGAGAGTATAATACAAAAAATCTTCATAAAAAATACTGCGTTGGCCGGGAATCGAACCCGGATCAACTGCTTGGAAGGCAACTATGCTGACCATTACACCACCAACGCAGATAAACGTTGAAAAATATAATGAGTACATATTAAATGTAATACTACTAGATTTCTTTGACTTCATAGTTTAGGCAGTGGTCCACTTTCCCCCCGGATTTCAAGAGGTACATCTTAAGCGGAGAAATAAAACAAATAAATAAACAAACAAACGAATCAAAACCATGCGACATAGAAATCTTAATTTTGCCATGGATTTTGACCGGGAAAAGACGGGAAAAACACTACGTATTTCACAACGAAATTTGTTTGAAATCTTCTATATATATAAAATCGAAAGGTCACTCACTCATCACGAAATCTCAGTAAGTACATGTCCTAGGAATCTCAAATTTTGCATAGACGTCACTGAGACGTAGTCATGGAGACAGAAATTAATAACAACATAGTTCACGCGGGTGAAACCGCGAGCGGGCCGCTAGTACGTTATATTGTCAACTGGTCTACTTATGATTGGCAAGTTTCATGATAATACAGCAATTAGAAGACCATGTAATTCTGTTTTTTTTTATTACATAATTACTTATTTACATCTCGACCTAATAAAAGCGTGTTAAAATGGATTCCAATCCAAAATTAGCCTTAATTTTCATCAAATATAAGAAATCTCAACAAAAAATGTGCTTACGTGTACTGTTCATATAATAAATTTGCTTTTATTATGTAGTAATATTGGTCCAATCTTAGGGTAGCCACATACATTAAGATGAATTATTATATTGGAATAACTAATTGTATTTCAATAAGTATATGATAATAATATTTATTTATTTTTTTCAATTGCATATTGCATTTAAACAGGCTGTCTGTGAGGCCTTTGTATGGAAGGTTGTTAGCTATGGTTTCACTCTGTATTTAGATACAGTGTGAAACTATAATTTATATATATATAATCGAAAGGTCACTCACTCATCACGAAATCTCAGAAACTACATGTGCTAGGAATCTCAAATTTTGCATAGGAGTTATTTATAGGAAGTAGGTGCTCGCTAAGACGGGAATTTGCAATATTCAACTTCTAAGGGTTTGTTTTTGGGGTTGAAAGTTGGTATGAAACTTACTACAAATGCTAGGAGTCTCAAATATTGCATAGACGTCACTATGACGTAGTCATGGAGACAGAAATTAATAATAACATAGTTCACGCGGGTGAAACCGCGAGCGGACCCGCTAGTAATTATATATAGCAAGGCAGGCTAAGGGTTCTAAGTGTTAGGACACTCCGTTAACCATGCACTGCCTAATTTTTATGATATTGTGTGTGCGCGGGGCAACGCTATGCTATCGGAGTGAGATAATAAAAATAGTTAATTTCCTCGAGTAATAATCAAAACCTAACCTTAACAAGCCAAACCGCGGCGTTGAATTTTGCGACTTATCACACAATGTCTCGGAAATTGGCTTATGGTATGGGCAGGTGGCCTGCGGAGTGTCTTAACATTAGGTTCCCTCTAAGTTCCTCACGATTGTAATATTCGTCAGTATTCTCATACACGTCTGTAGTCCGCCTAAAGTAAGACAAGATGTATGGTCATTAACGCCTAATCGCTGATAACCACTGTTCCTATGAACCTGTTCTTGCCGTCTTAGTAATGATCTAATAATAGGCAGCTTCGTGAGAATCACTGTATTAATTCATATATAAATATATATTGCAGAGACCTTTGATTATAGATGACTTGCTTTATCCTTTATCTATGATCTTGTACAGATGGAGTTATTATATTATTTGTTTTAATTATGGATTATTAATCTTTTGCTGAAATACGGCGTTTATTTCCGCCATTCTAAACGCGAATGTCTTGAATTCGCGCGAAAAATGATGTGACGTGTGTTAGTACTAAGTTACTTTTAAGTACTGAATGAGAAAAAATAGCTAAACTCCAAGATTTCTTTGTCCATCCTATATCTATTTAAATTTAATTTTTAAACTGCTTTTTAGACCTCACTCTACCTTCCAACTTTTGTTCATAGAAAGGCCTTTCCTCAACTTCTGTAAGTCATGGTCGAGTGGAACAGCATCTGACACTAAGCGAATCAAAAAGCCTTCTGTTCATTTTAGGGGCAATTAACACGATAAGATCTTGGGGACGAATCTCAGACTTATGTTGAACTGACAAATATTTCGCAATTTTATCATATTGATTGCTTGAAAGAGATATTAATTTTGTATTGTACACTTTACAGTTAGTATTAAACGAGAAAATTATATTTAAACAGATGTTTGCAATTACGACTTATTTTAAAGTTGATATTCATATGAAGACATTACTGAATGTACACAGGTGTTCGTCAAATATAAATTGGACATGGAGATACGGGAGGCCATCGTGGCTTAGTGGATCAGTATCTGACTGTGAGCGTGATGATTTTGGGTTTGTATTTCTCCATGAAGACATTTCTATTTCCCCCCTCATTTAACTAAGTACTAAGTAGTCAATCCTCAGTCATAGCGCATAAAATAAGTGCAAGTTACTTAACACATTTTTACTTATTTTCAATTAGGTAAGCGTTTCTACGACTTTATTAAATGCTATATAAGAAAGAATTATGTTATTTATAATTTATCATACATTTTTAGCTTCACGAATTCTTCATATTATGCTTCTAAATTCGAACTTAAGATTACATATTAAATAATTTACAGCTCAACTTAAATATTAGGTACCAAGGCTTAATTAAGAAAATGTTACATGAGGAGAATGAAATATGTACATTACTTTTACCAGAGTAAGGAGTAAACACGCGATGCCTGAAGAATTCGGTGGAAAGTGGGGAACGGAAGTATTTCAATGGTCCCTTTTTTCCCACTGCCTATCCTGCTATGAAGGTATGGGATACAGCCAACGGGCTAGAAAAATAGTTTTCAGCAAATATCAACTATAAAACCTTTTGATTTATCGTGTATCTGCGTTGGTGGTGTAATGGTCAGCATAGTTGCCTTCCAAGCAGTTGATCCGGGTTCGATTCCCGGCCAACGCAGCATTTTTTACTTTTATTGAAATGTTAACTTACTTATAGAAACGTAAATACTTTGGCACGCCTTATTTTATTTATTACTAGCGACCTGCTCGCGGCTTCGCCCGCCTTAACTACTGAACTATTCATATAATGTATGTTTGCAAGCACTTAAGATAATGTGAAAATTAATTAAAATTAAACCCTAATGCACCCCGCATTTTCGTAATTGCAATAAGGATTTTCCAATTGTTTTAAAATAAACACAAATAAATAACACAATCTAAATCTTCTTCGCTATAGAGGCAGGCGGGTTTTTTTTTAGCTTGTGGTTAATGCTGTTAAAACAGCGACACCGGTTGGGTAGGCACTACGTGGCTGCCTGTGAGGAAAATTAAATAGAATGCATCGGCCGGGAATCGAACCCGCGGGCCGCCCGCGTCGCAGGCGAGCATTCTACCACTGAATCACCGATGACTGCTCATTACGCGCTTGTATAAGCAAAACGTCGCGGGGCGCGTTTCGCAGCAAGGATGTTTTGATATTGTAACAACTTCTAAAGTACTTATTAAAATGAAAAACAGTAAAAGACAGTTTTGATCTACATTAAATGGTCAACGTAACTAATATACTTATTTATATACTGAGAGTGAGGGATAAATAAAACTTGACTCGATACAGCTGATGTGTAAAGGGCGTCATGTGTTAACAATTAAATGCGTTTTTCTCTAAAACTATTCGCAATTTCGAAATTGTGTAAAAAACAAATTTTATCTTTGTTTAACGTAGAAATTTAATAAAGTATTTTAAAGGATAAGGATTAATACCATTATCGAAAAATATGACTCACAATAAAAAATATATTGAAATTATTATTTTTAGACAGAAAAATGATCACTACACGTTATTCTTAAAAGATACGAATATGCCGTCGCGGACTTTTTTGTAGGTCTTATTAAGAGGAACAATACTCCAGTACTTTATTTTCATGTAGTACTTACCATTAAAGCAGCGCATGCGCGAAAGTGTCTCAACGGGTAGGACTTTATACACATTTATCGTATTTATGTTAATTTACATAAGAATGTACAAATAATAAACTATATATAAACCTTCCCTGAGAAATATTCGACCTAATGGTGAAAACCGCATAAAAATCCGTTGGGTGGTTTAGAAGAAGAAGAGTTAGAAAGTTCAGACAGACACGAAAAGCGACTTTGTTTTATAAGATATAGGATTACTTTATTATAATATTGAGTTATAGTGTTATAATTTTTTTCATGAATTTAATTAGTCTAAAAATAAATCTTTACTTAAATACAAATAAGTAAAATAATTGTACTTGAATCGAGTAAACGCACCAGTTGTGGGTTCGATTCCCACTTGAGGGAATGATATATTTAATATTTTCATTTCGTCGCTCTGGTAACAAAGCAACGCGCTGCGTTCGGTCCCGCCCCGAGTCTACTCAACAAGCAATGCCTTGTCTTAACAGTGTATTACAAAATTGATACAGGCATAATTGCAGGCAGATATTATTTCATACGAACGTTAAAACAGAAGGAATGCCAAATTACAATCTTTCCATTACTAATAGAATCTCCGCTATAGAGAATACAATTAAAATACCATTATTATAAAGATCAATGCCTTTGAAGGCAAAAAGGGGTTTTTCAAATAAAAATTGCTCCCAAATTTGGACAATCGCGTTTCCCTTTTGTTTTCAAATTCAATTATTTTGTCATAATTTTATTTGTTTGAAGGCACTTTTGTATTTTCAAAGAAAGAAGTGGAGAAGGAAATTGGTGAATTTTATTTATAAAAGGTGGAAGTAGAAATTAACATTGCATTTACGGTGGGCTTTTTTAAAATAATATTTTGTAATAAGATTTTTTTTTTCTGTTTCACGCTGTATCTCGCATACAGCAGGGTAGTTTTCCGCCGAATTCTGAAAGCGTTGCGTGTTGAGTGGCGGAACTTAACTCGATGCTAGAGCGAATAATATGAAATATTTCCATCTTCTCGAACCGAACTCACAACCGGTCGCATTACAGTCCCACGCTTTTGTGTCTGCGCGACTGGCCTCAACTGTAATTAGATTAGTAAAGTTAATATTGTATGTTACAGACCATGTAGGTGCACTAAATGCTTAACACATCAATCTTTCCACCAATAAGGTACCATTTCATTACCGAAACTATCTATGCTAATTTCAATATATAAAAAAAATATAAATAATTTATCATTTATATTTTTTTAAAATATTGAAATAAATAATGAAACTTTTGGTACAAATTAAAAGATTCAAAAACAACTAGCACAATTAAGAGATTTCAAAATATAAATATTTTATGACAAAAATATAGTCGAATTGAATATTGTTTGTTTTGGATTATACAAAGTTAATGTCCGTTGAGTGTGCAGTTCGCTTTTCACTTTAGTTTATTGTTTTCATCCATACCAATATAATAAAGCTGAAGAGTTGTTTGGTTGAACGCGCTAATATAAATATTTAATATTTTCATTTCCTCGCTCTGGTAACGACGCAGCGCGGCGTTGAGTTGTGCCAGTCAACACTAGACTGGGCGATTTAAATTGTCAACAGCACCATTATAGAATCAATAAAAATTGGCACCTATTATAGCCTCAAATATGTATGTTGTAAGTCATTTGTCATTGACATGGTTCAAACCTTGGACCTCTGGCTCTACTTTAGCAGGGAACTCTCCCAGCATCAGCAACTCAACATTTTTTTTCTACAAGATGCAAAATTCGTGAATTTAATAATCTATATATATAAAAGGACTTGTCCTCACTGACTGAGGTAAGACGCACGCACAGCCGTAACCGCTCATGGTAGAAACGTGGAATTTGGACAGATGTTTACTTTTGTAATCTGGACATCCACTAAGAAGGGATTTTGGAAAATTTAAACCCTAAAGGGGTGATATAGGGGTTGAAAGTTTGTATGGAAAAAAAATTAAATCGGCACCGATTCTTATAAAATTTGAAATTCAGACTCTTAAAAGTATTTAATTGAACACATGTTTCATGGTTTTCTAGAATTCTTCCCCTAAGGGTGCAAATAAGGGGTTGAAAGTATGTATAGATTTTTTTTTAAATCGGGACCAATTTTTATAAAATTTGAAATTCAGGCTACTAAAAGTATTTAATTGAACACATGTTTCATGGTATATTAGAATTCACCCCTAAATACGCAAGCGAAGCTGCGCGCGCCCGCTAGTCAATTATATATTGGAAAAATCTCCACGTCACTCGAACCCTAAATATCTAAAGCACTTAATATAAAGTAAACTAAGGCGATGTAGTGTGTCTATAAATCCTGAGCTATATTTTTCCCTCCCACTATATTCAAGCGCGTGTATTTCATTTCAGCCGATTGTCGATAACCGGTGAGTTACTGCTGACGATACTCGCTAACTCTGTTGGAGTTTAATGTGGAAGTTTTGATTGTGTTTGGTTATTTGATTTTCTATTTCTGATCCCTTTTTTTACTTCACGCTGTATCCCGTTCATAGAAAGATAGGCAGGGGAAACCTTGTGGTAAGTAGTGGGGGGGCACCATAGAAGAGGTCTCACATCGCGCGGCAGACGCTCCACTCTACTGTGAACCCTTATAAATATTTTCCGTAAACGGGGAATATGGAGTTTGGAGTATCGTCGCCTTGAAAAGATAAAAAATGATATTTTCATTTAATTCCTCATGTCGGTGTATGGTCGATGCGATGTGCTAAAAATAACAACCAACTATATATTATAGTTTCATTATGATAAAAATAATATACACATACTATATATTAGAAATGAACGGAAATTGAAGAGCGAGTGCCTCGTCATGTCTCTGACACTTCCTGCTTGAAACTGAATGCCTGCTTGAAGCGAAAAATTATGAAGATAAAAAATACGATAAGATATATTATAGAGATTTCCTATTATACAAGCTCTTATTCAGCTTAACACGTCCGTATGTAAGGTTTTTTAAATCTTACAAATCGTTTTCCACTTACTTCTTGTAAGTCAGATGATAATTCATGACCGTGAGCTGATCTGATGATGGAACCAGAAAGTGGTCACTAGTGTTAAGACACCCCGTTCCTCACTTTCCGCTAAATTCTGGAAGCATTGAGTATTGAGTGGCGAAACTCAACGCCGCGCTTTGCCTCGAAACCAGAGCGAAGAAATGGAAATATACATTTAAATAAATATTTAATCTCTTCGAGTGGGTACGAACCCACAACCAGTCGGTTTTACAGTCACATTTTGAGCCGCTGCGCCACGACTGGCCTCAACTGGCTGGCGGACTGATTATTTTTTTTTATTATATATTATAATGTGATTAGATATATATTATTTCATTTCCTTACTATGTAGTAAAGCTCGCCGTTATGTTCCGCCATTCAACACGCAATGTTGCTAATTTTGGCGGAGAGTAAAAAACAGAGAGGTAACAATAGATATTGGAAACCAATAGAAATCAGTATTTTAATCTAGCTCATTTCGTACTAAATCCAATCTTAGAAGAACAAAGAACCTTCACGCGTGTCGATATTCTAATGTAGTAAATATTCATTCCTTTGTTGCTACGTGATGGCAGACAATATGACGCGAAGATACAATTTTATATCAGAAGTATAGTATACCTAGCTTTATTTTATAATAGTTCTAGCTTTAACTAGTGAGGAACGGAAGTGTTTTGATGAGAATGGAGTGTCTTTACACTAGCTTACAGATGTCTGGAACCCAGGACCTGCCACCAACAAAATGTAGTGTTAGCCAGTGGCTTTACTCACGTTTTCATAAAAAATCATCCTTTGTCTTTGACAATACTCTTATGTATTATCTTTGACAATATTCTCATAATTGTTTACAGTACTGCATACGGTTTTTATAATTATTATTTTTAGTTTATAAGTTAGATTTACTTGAAATGTAACAATGTATGAGCCGTTATGTAAATAAGTAGCCGTAGAGTCGTTGTGTAAATTTAATAAAATAAAAAATATATAAATAAATTAAATAAAGTTGTGGGTTCGATCCTCACTCAAGAGAATGAATTATTATTTATTAATATTTTCATTTCTTCGCTCTGGTATCAAGGCAAAAGCCCAGCTTTGAGTTTAGCACAAGATGAAGCTGTTTTTTTTTGTTAAATAAATGAATAGGAACTAAATTTCACGATGATTGGTTAAATATTATATACACATAAAATATACACATATATAATAGGTAATGTATATGCAAAAGGTGTAATGGAGTTCTCTTTCTATCAGTTTGACTTCTTGGAGTAATAATTAAAATGGCAAATTTGGACGTGGACAAGTGTAATTCTCGAAGTTGAATACCAGAAAAAAGTTAAATGGTAAATGTAAAATAAAACACGCATTTTTATATGACTAATTTGCATACATGTGATTCAAAGTTGATACCATTGAATAACATCAGGCGTTTGGTCTAGTAGTCTAGTACATAGGTGTGTATGTGTCACATATAAATATTAATTTCCTGGTCAAGTATGACTAAGCGGTGTCGCCTGCCATCTAATTCCAGACTATCTCTGGATACGACACCAAATTTCGTTATGAAAGATTTAAAAAATCCTCTTTATATGTCTATTTATCGTTTCTCTATGTATTCAATATCCGTACAGAGCCGATATCGATTTTGTGGGTACTATGAATAGTAGCGTCTATTGTCCTTTTGTCTGGATTCGCAAAGTAAAATTTTATGCCAGGTTTTTGAATATAACCCTGAATATGTAGTATAGTAATTGACAAAACACTTTAAACATAATTATATGTAGGTATTACTAAAGTTAAATTTAGCCCTAAGCTGTGCGCCTTAACTCTGTGACTTAACTCAGAAATGTCTATAAAGTAGGTTCAATCTGCCTACCCTGCTACATACGGGATACAGCGTGAAGCTGAAAAAAAAAGAGTTTACGGTTTCCGTTCAATTGGCCGCTTAAATCGCTATGTAACGAGAACAGCTCTAATATTTTATTTCCACAAATGTCTTTGTAGGTAGTAAAACGTTTACTGTTGACTACGAAATGAATAAAACACAAATTGTCTTAATGCCTTATTCAAAGAGTAGGTACTCGTATTGTTAGATATAAGCGGAAAATAAATGTTATTTAAGATCGTCGTGGCGAAGCGGCGTAGCGACTAGCTGTAAAAGCCGACGGTTGTGAATGCGATTTCCACTCGAGAAAATGAAATTCTTTCAGACTTCCGCCACTTAACAAATAATTTATACTTAAAAGCGGGCGAAGCCACATTTGGGTCGCTAGTTTAAAATAAAGACACCTTTTAACAGTAATTGAATACATGACCTCTACGATACAAAACGTTACTTTATTCAAAAGCCTTCACAAATCGCAAATTTATTTCAACGAAATCTTATTCTAACAATCTTAAGAAACACATTACAAGAAGTGTTCGAAATGGAATCGTTTCAGTTTTCTCTTTAACTAGAGCAATGTGTGGAAGCTGCGAAGCCGAGCTCTTAGGAAAGATATTCTTAGCAAGTGGTATTATATACGTCTATATATAACCTATTTTACGCCGTTTCAAAGGATTCGACTTTGATTAAATCGGATGTTTTGTATTGATTTATTTATAGACACACAGAATTTAAACTTAATTTAGAAGTTTACAAAAAAATATTACAAGGTATCTCATTCCCAATTTCGGAAGTTAACGCCGCGGTCTATCTTTATACCAGGACGAGGAAATGAAACTAATTCGCTTGATCCGCCGAATGAAAATATTGTGCTTATTTTACATTACAAAATAAAAAGACTTTATTTTACCTATACATTAAGAAAAGAGAAGTATTTTTCATGAATACTTGAAAACCTCCTTACATGGGAAAACAATTTAAAATATCAAAATTAGAAGCAACATACAAGTGGCATTACGTTCCGCCACTCAACAGACAATCCTCCAGAATTTCGTGGAAGATAGAAAACTAGAGTGTCTTAACACTAGGTTCCCAGGTTTCCTCTGCCTACTCTGCTATATGCAGCGAACCTTTAAAATAAGTAAAGTAAAAATAATCAAGTAAAGTTTGTTCCCATATATTCACTACACACCTCACGAGTCTTAAGTAACATTGCTCGATGTGGTCTCAGAATTAAGCAGAACTTTGCTCTAGCAATTAATGGGAACGGAACTTGGTTGAAATTGTGAATTCTTAATGAAAAGCTTCAACAGCTCCAGATTTTACGCTTCTAGTTTAAATGTTAAATAACGTGTTATTATGAAAGGGATGAGCGCTTTGGCTGGTTTTCACTCCGAATCCGTATATTACATGAACGTTATGTTAGTTATGTGCGTGAACGCGATGGATTTTAGTACGAATCCTGCTTGAGGGGTAATTTATATTTGTTGTAATGATTTTTCTGATGGCGCTTGGATAAATTAGTATTATTTTTTGTGTATATATGATAATTTCCATATACTAGGGTAAAACTAGGATAGAATTTAACTAAATTAATATATAGAGTACTACTCGCGCCATCAAGACAAATCCAACGACGTATCAAAATCGGACCACGAACATACCAACTTACTTACATACGCGCTAAAACCGTCCCTTCCTTTTGGGCTTCACCACAGTTGAGTAATAATCATTCTCCCGAGTAAAAATCGAATCCACAACCATCGATTGCACTCAGAAAACAATCCACTGAGACGCGATGGCCCCAAATAATTTTCTTTAATTTAAATAGTCCAAGTGGCAAGTCTGAGTCGCAAGAAAGTGAAGCTCTCAACGTGCCCTTTAAAATAAATCTCATATTTTATTTTCCAACATAAATTCCTAACTGTAGGCAGTAAAATGTTTATGGCGGCTTACTAACCGACGCCGTCACATTTGTGTCTATACTTGGTTATCATGTATTTGCAATTTGTAACTTTATTTCTACAAAATAAGATATGAAATAGGGTAAGCTTTTTAAAGTAATACTACTACTTTTTAAACTAATGTTATTTTTATAGGAAACAAAGTTAAATTTTTCCGACTGGCCACTAAGATTTATATCAAAAAGGGTAATTTTAATATGATTTTTAGTTTCTAAGACAAACAAAAGACAAACATACAAACATATATGTACTTATGAAATTTAGCACGTGTTTGGAAGTCTAAATGGATCACCATGCTACATGTCAAATTGATAACCTCCTTTATCGAAGTCAGTCATCAGCACTCGTATCATCTAATATTAATAAAAAAAAACATAATGAAATTCCATAAATTTGTAATATTTTCAAAGCGTCCCTCACGCTTGGACGTGCAGGATAAAAGACTGGTAAGTCTATCGGCTCAAAATTTACGCTCTAATTAGCCTTATTAAAGTTAAGAACTTTGTTCGCGTTTCATTTGTTTCAATTAATTTTCAGTTTAATACTAATTGTGTTTTTGGATGAATTGTTGTGGACGAGGATGGATGATGAAATTAAAGAGAGATTTATTAGAAGTATAATTTAACTCATTAACTTATTTAATTTTTGTATCTTAGCTTATCTAATAACAGGGGTGAGGCCGTTGTGGCGCAGCGGCACAAAGGTGTGACTGTAACGCGACGGTTGTGGGTTCGATCTCCACTCGAGGAAGTGGAATATTTATTTACGTTTATATTTCCTTTTTTTCGCTCTGGTGTTGAGGTAAAGCGCGACGTTGAGTTCTGTCACTCAACACGCAATGTCTCCAGAATTCAGCAGAAACTGGGGAACGGAGGGTCTTAACACTAGGTTCCCTCTGCCTACCCTGCTATGTGCGGGATAGAGCGTGAAGCTGATTTATATTTTTATTTTATTTACTTATTCTGTAGGTGGTATTCATTTAGAAATTTAATTGAAATCAAAAATATAATATATTGAAATTTCTAATAAATTTTCAAACTACATCCATAATAACTTTAGTGAATATTCGGTTAAAACGATAAACATCAAAATTATTAAGCTCTGAAGTGATTATAACATCGTTCGTTTACTTTGTCTATTAATATTGCTTTAGTAGTTGTATTAGAAATTAGAATGAATAAAGCTTGTTATATTAATTATGAAGTGTATTATGGCCTAGTTGATTACATACGATGGTTGTAGCTTCAATTCTATATTGATATACTTTCAAATTAGCCAATATGTTAATCAAAATTAAAATAAAAGATATTGCCATTTTAGTAGCAAAATTCCACAACGGAGGCTTGTATTGTGAGATTTTGGACTTATAAAATCTTATAAATTAATAAATAAATATATGAAAAATAGAGAGACTTACCTCTAGATTACCTCTATCTACACCTCAAAACTCAAAACATATCTAACCTAAAACAAAAGAATAACCCTTCCATAGAAAGCCTCCACGAATTCTCTTAAAGCGACGAACCGTTTCGTCACGTTCACTACAAATTTTTGACATTCGACAAGAGCACGTGCTAACAGACGTCCTTTCTTTTGCCTGCTTTATATTCTATGAAGATTTGAAGCTTTGAACATTTTTTAAAGTTTCAAACGAAATATTCACAATGTTGAATTATCTTATTTCCATATATTTTCCCATCTTTTTGTTTACATTCGCATGTCTATTGATTTTTTGGGAGTAAGTGGAAGCAGAGAGAACCTCATATTTAGACAACGTTCAGTTGTTTTCTATTAGATATATAGCGTGGTATTTATCTAATGAACCGTATATGGATAAATAATATTATTTATAATATTTTTAACTAGTGACTCAAACGCCAGCTTTAATGTGTTATTGCATTATAAACAAATTATACAAAATCATCACATACATTTTAGCCTATCTATTAATCAATCAGCGTCACGCTGTTACCCGCCCACAGCAGGTTAGGCAGAACTCAGAAGGAACCTAGGGTTAAGATACGCCGCTCCTCACTTTCCGCAGAATTTTTGGTGACATTTCAAGTTGAGTGGCGAAACATAATGTCAGACTCTTGGCGTGGTGCCAGAGCGAAGAAATGAAAATTTTAATAAATAAATAATTCATTTTCTCGAGTTGTGGGTTTATCTCGAGAGATAAACCCACAACTTTCTCGTTACAGTCACACCTTTGTGCCCCCGGGCCATATAACAAATAAAAAAAAGAAACATTAACATCAACAACAAATATTTACAATCACCCAATTAAAACTATCATTATGTAAATATTTAAATACTAATTATAAACAAAATTGTTATTACTTTAATGTTGTGTGTTCGTCTGTCCGTAGTGTAGTAACTCACAAAACTATAAATTGTTTTAATATATTTTCTTTCGTTTGAATACTCTCCATTCAAGCATTCTTTAGAATTTTTGTATTGTTAAATATATAGATACAAACATCAAATATAATAAGCTGGTGGCTGGCAGAGAGTAGAGTGGTGGAGCCAGGATCTGAACAGCCAAAAACCTCAGATATCACTAGGCAACCATTCGAGTTTAGGCTCATAATTTATAGCCCCGAGCACATTTTACAGCATTTTATCAACTAAAAGCTTATTTTTTAGTTTTTTTCTAAATAAACCGAATATTGATTTAATATTACTTTATAAAAACCACGCGGACAGTGCCGCGAAAAAAAAATTGTGTAAAACTGTAAAACATACCACAGATAACCTAATATATTGAGTTCGTAGTAGTTTTTATCACTAAAGATAAGCTTCAAATATAATTAGGTTTAGTTTCTAATTTTTAGTTTTTATCTAACGTAATTGTATTATTTGAAAGAACAGAATATCTGTAGATACTGGTGACGACTGGTCTCATTATGTTATTAGAAATAACGTATTACGTATTAATTATCAATCACTTTTTGTACTTAATAATATAGTTGTTTTAGCTTAACGCTGTATCCTGCATGTTGTGATTGTATTATGCAAGATCTATACTAAATAGTAGACAAACACAGTCTCGAGCTAAGGGCTGCGGGGTGCGCGTCATTGCCGCGCGAGCCACGGGCGACAGCGGACACGGCGCTTGCGCACATCCTTAGTTGCTGAGCCAGTGCATCTTAGACGACACAACAAGTGGCCAGAGGACCAGGGTCAGTCAAAAGATATTATAATAATAATAATAAAAAAATAATAATGGAGACAAAGTAATATAGCATTATTTTATGATGTAAGAAGAGATTCATTGATTCGCATATCACATCATGTAAAACATCCACCACCTCATTAACGTTCATAGTGGAGTTCAAGTGGAGTGACTAGGCGAACGTTCAACTGAAACTTGGAGGTAATCTTTGTTACACAAAACAAGATCCAAAAGTTTACTTTGACTATTTTTTACGTGATAAAATTGAGTGAAGAACTGAAATCTAAAAATGTTTTTGCAACATGAGGCACACGTTCTCAAATGGAGTTGCTATCGCCTAAATTGTAATCAATACAGTTTAAATTAAAATCACCGACAGCGAGTACACCAAAAATAATTGTTTTTACAATGCTTTTAAAATTATTTACAAAACCATCTAATACTACTTTACCGGTGGACAAATAGCTAGTTTGTCATTTTTATTTAATTCTAAAGTAACCCATAGATCTTCGCATGGACTGTTCCACTGATTCATTCGTTTAGAAATGATTCGGTTGGATACTGCCACCAATACTCCTCCACCATTCAATTTCTTGGAGTTTACTACATCACGATCCCTTCTATAGACATTATAATTTGTATCAAAAATTTCTGAATCATGAATGCCAGTGCACAACCATGTTTCAGTAAGTATGATAATATCGTAGTTATTATGACAAACATTATTCAAAAACTCGTGAGTTTTAGTACATAGACCTCTAACATGTTGATAAGATACGGTTAGCGAATCGAATTTTAAAGTTAATTAATTAAATAATTCTATACATCAGTGACAAAAATAAAAAATATATATTTTAACTTAAGACAGTTTATGTAAATAACCTATGCTAGAGATCACTTTATAGTCTGAAGTGTCGATTTTCCTCATAAAGATTTTCCCATTGCGCACCCAAACATGTTTATAGTTCAACTCTTTAGCCTTTCGCCGAGCAGCTGCGTCAATAAATTTATTTGTAACTGAAAGATGTTCATCAACACAAATAGAAGATCTATCTCCGGCAATGCCAACATGGGAAGAGTTTAGTTTTGTCACTTGGGTTGCTTTTATTTAATTGGACAGCTGTTAAGAGATGATCGCGCGTTAATGGTATATTAAATTCGACCATAATTGACCGCGCCCTTGCTGATTTTGTATGAATTTTAGCAATACGAGTGCAGTGTGCAATATTACTGTCATTTAAATGGTACCCAATGATACAACAGTCGTTGCTAAATGCTTTACGATGGACACCAAGTTTTCATTTCTTGACTCAGGGGCGCTCTGAATCTCGATATTGTTCGATTGAGCTTGTTCCGTTCCATAAGATTTATTTTATTTAAAACATTAAAACATTTTCCGTTGCGAACTTTATATAGTCTCATTTCACTAGCGTGACGATAATTAAAATATAACGACTAGTTTTTTATGCAACTTCTAATACATATGCACCAAGTCCTTGATAGTCATTCAATCTTTTACTTGAATTTTCTTAATATTAACAGTAAGATTTTTTGGTATCTTTTCAGTATAAAATGTTGCTGTTGGTGCTATTATGTGCAATAGTTTGTTGTTCCCTAGCGTGGATATACTTGAAGTGGAGGCGTGTAAAGTATTATTGGTCCGAGCGAAATGTTCCACATCTGCCACCTCATCCTGTCCTTGGTAGCCTTACGTTTTTGATGAGAGAAAATCCGGTACGTACATATTTTATCTTCATCTTGCAAAACACTTTATTGTCCATTTTCCGCTTAAATAAGCCTAGCATATGGGAACCTAGTATTAAAACACTCCATGAAGGCAAGGACATTGCAATTTTAAAATGTTACACTGGCTACAATGGGAATCAAACCAACAACCGTCGCGTTTACGGTCACAACCTTGGTACTCAGCATTCAATAACTGTCCACAATGTTTGCCTGGAAACGTGATAGTTGTGGCTACGACTCTTGAGTCGGAGAGTTATTTAAATTATTTCTATTTCGCTGATCTGATGGATCAAATCAAATCAAAACAGTCATAGAATAATATAAGTAATAATAATGTTACTAAATAATAATATATATTTTTTTCTCTTAAAAATATATATATAAGAAATACATATTATTCCTTATTAAAGAACAAATGGATGCGCCGAATGAGAGAAATCTGCAAGTCCCCCTACATGGGCATCTGGTTGTTTTGGAGACCAGGTCTTCTTATAACATCACCGGATATTGCTAAAAATATTTTGGTAAAGGATTTCGCGACTTTCAGGGATCGCTTTTTGAGTTCCGGCGAAACTGATCCCCTCGGAGGACTCAATTTGTTTACCGTTAACGTAAGTATTGGGAATTAAATCAGCTTCACTTTACTTTACATTAACAATATTAAATTTCCATAAATGATGTATGATAATAATGCTTTAAAATTATGCCCACCAATAAAATAATAAACGTAGATTAAATAAAACACGACATGACCAATGACATAAATAAATCACACGTGATTGATTTTAAATTAGTTAATATAAAAGTTGAGCGAATTCCCACAAATTTCATTAAATATATCATTTCTACAAATAGAGATTAAACCGACACGATGGTCGATCAGACGTTATCCTACTGGAGCTCAAGATTTTTAATAAATTTTTTCTTATTATTTACAGGATCCAATATGGACGCCCATTAGGCGAAGGTTGAGCACAGTTTTCACAGCAGCAAAGCTAAAATGTTTGCAAGAATATATGCGCCTTAAATCTAAGCAGTTGGTAGAAAGGATTAGTAATGAAGGATACAAGACAGCAGATCTTAAGGTAAATAAATAAAACGATAACATTACATTTTATACTTAGTCAAACAACAGGTGTCAAGCAATGTGTTGTATTCTTACTTACTTCCCCGCTGTAGTAGATAAATCGCGGTGCTGAGATCTGTCATTCGACTCGTATTGTTTCGTGGATAAATCACGGCGTTAATTTCCGCCACTCAACGCGTTTTGTCTCGAAAATAGGGTGGAAAACGAGGGGCGTAGCGTGTTAACACTAAGTTATATATTTCTATTAAATAAAAACATGTTTCGTCCATAATTTATAAAAATCTACCGCGTCGGAGGCGGAGCCCCCTAATGAGGCATAAGACAATACACATACGTATATCATATATTACGAAATTAATAAGGTTTCTTGTTTTCTAAAGTTGACACAAGAAAATAGGGGATTCAATTTATTTGGTACTTTCAAGATTATGCTCTTTGTAGTCTTGGTAATATATGTAATGTGGCATAACATTAACACTAGGTTTCCTTTGCATAGCCTGATATAAGTGAGATGCATGCATTTTATGCAGATAAAAACCTTAACTTTTTACAGACCATTCTGGTTGACTACACAACAGATGTGATTGGAACATCTGCCTTTGGAGTAGAGAGCAATGCAACATTAACTGGAAAAGGAGCGCTAAGAGATGTAACTAATGAGTTCTCAAAGTACAGTCTTTTTCGAGGATTTTCTCTGTGCAGCATCTTCTTTTTTCCAGATTTAGTGAATTTTTTTAGGTAACATAAACGTTATATTATTTGAAAGTTATAATTTTAAAGTCAACAAGTACCTCTAACTTAACAACGAATTGATCGTAGGTTTATAGTAAATAAGATGTTGTTGCGCTATTAGTATGCGCAAGGGATATAACAGGACCAAAATCTCTGTATCGTTTGCTAAAAGATCTCAGCCTATTTGGAACTAGCATCAAATCATGTTTAGAACGAACATTGGAGGCGGTACTAGTAAAATATTTTTTTATTCCAGATTTAAATTTTATCCAAAGTCTTCTGAAGAGTATTTCAGAAATATATATCACACCATTGTAGCTAAAAGGAGTGCTGCAAATGGAAATAAAAGTCAAGACCTACTGGATCTTCTACTAAAAGTTAAAGAGGACAGTGAACTTGCTGGAGAAGGTAAAAGTAACCGGGAAAAATATTTATTGTTTTAAGCAACTATTTTTATCTAGAACTTAAACTGATTATGGTGATGTAGAAAATTATACTTCGTGCTGAGCAGGTAGGGAACCTGGGAACCTAGTGATAAGACACATCCGTTCCCCGCCTTCCGCCGAATACTAGATGCATTATATGTTGAGCGGTGGAACTCAACCCTGCGTTTTGCTCTATTACCAGAGCAAGGAAATGAAAATATCAATTATTTAATTTCTTCGTTCGACTGGCCTTGATGAAAAAGATAGAAGAACCTTTTGAGGACTGTACAGTACAAGTGCCCTCGGCAACTAATAAGATTCGTTGGAGTTCGGTCGAAACGCATAAGTCAAACAATTTTTGCTAGTTATTTTTTTATCTGCTAATTAGAATGTCTCATTAAACTTCTATATTTGGTATACATTCAGCATATTCGGATGATTTCCTCATCGCTCAAGCAGCTATCTTCTTGTTGGGTGGATATGAGTCCTCTGCAACACTACTGACGTTTACTATTTGTGAAATCGCACAATGTCCTGATATGCAGGTAGTATAGAACGATCTTAAATGTATAAAATATTATTTACACTTAATATTTAAACTAGAAGATAAATATTATAAATATTATATATGTCGCAGAGTATGAATATGGAACGTCAAGTTGTTTGACTTGGATGTATTCAGAGGACGACAACACTGTCAGTTGTCAATTGTCAGCTTTTAAGGTAGTGGGTCGAATAACGTGTCGTTATTAAATAGTGGGAACGAGCGATGCGGACTCCCGCCCGGTGATGCTGTCATGACCAGTCCAGGTCAAAAGCAATAAAGTCCATTCGAAAAAAAATATGCGTGCTTCAATTCTCCTTCGAGTGACATACTGAACGGTTGTACTGAGACGTCACCTGACCTCACCTCGTTCCGAGTATAGAGGAAGACCTAGCAAGTCAGGACTGCCCACAAGCTTTGTTATATAATTAATAATATATTACTAGCTAAGCCAATAATATTTTAATTAAATTTAGAAGTCAGTTATTTTAAATGAGCATATTTTCTATTATACTTTCTTTTTAGGAGAAATTATATGAAGAACTAATAAAAGCTAAAGAAGAAAATGGCAGTGATGTGTTCGAGGCTCAGACACTGGCTGAGCTGAAGTATTTGAATTGCGTATTGAAAGGTATTTAAGTAATCTTTTATAAGTATACAAGTCGTCACCTTCAAATTTATTTGCGTGGTCTCTTCGCAAGTGAAAAATTGCAACTATCTTTTATTGCTGTTTTAAACTAACAAGAGAAATTTTCGATTACATACTCGTTTAAAAAACGTATACATAACTTTTTTATTTGAAATTCAGAAGAATCGTCATTAAAACTACACTTCTTAATAGTAAAAAGCAATAAAATTATTTCGTTTTCGATACTTTACATAGGGACCATTGTTATATTATGTTATCTTCATAAAAATCTGAATATTTTCTTGCAGAGGCCCTACGTAAATATCCACCTATGAGTTGGCTAGATCGCATCGCCGCCTCCGACTACCGCATAGATGACTCTCTCACTATCGAAGCAGGCACTGTAGTATACATCAACGTAAATGGCATGCATTTCGATCCTGAATACTTTCCGGATCCCGATAGATTTGATCCTGACAGATTTTTGCCTGAAAACGAGAAGAATATTCAACCTTACTCGTATTTACCTTTTGGAGAAGGACCTCGGTTTTGTATTGGTAAGATTGGTTTGACAATATTGTGATGAAATATTATTATTTAAAAGTACTATTACTGTAAGAGTGATGGTGGTGGGTTTAATCTCACATAGCAAAATAGAAAATTGTTTTAAGATACTCGATTCACATTCGATCAATTTTTGGAGATATTGCATTTAAAGTGACGGAATTGAATACCATTCAATGTCTCCCGGAGTGGAAAAGTAAAAATAATTATAATACATCATTCCCACGAGTTCAAATCGAACCATAGCGTTTACAGTCAGCTGCAACTCTCTAACATATTTGTTTTTTAATGGTTACAGGAAAGAGATTCGGTTTAATGACATCGAGGTTTGCATTATCCTCTCTCATCCTAAACTACAAGGTACGTCCAGGACCAAATGCTCCGAAACCTAATGATATCAAGATAGATACAACAGCACTTCTATGCCTTCCTGCCGAAACGTTGGCTGTGGAATTTATTCCAAGAGAAAAATAACTGACAATATCAGGAACTAATGGACAGTTTCTGCCTTCCGACTTAACGTAGTCCACTTTACACGGTTTCTAACATGTTACGACATGTTCACGACATTCAACCATCCTTTGAATTCGGTGGTTTCTTAATATTATCCTAGTTTTTTATACAAATATAACGCAATACAGTAATACTGATGTAGTTTTGTTTATTTTATAAAAATATTTTATCTGCATATCTGTATATCTGTATATATAAAAGGACTTGTCCTCACTGACTGAGGTAAGACGCACGCACAGCCGTAACCGCTGATGATAGAAACGAAATTATTTTTGTAATCTGGACATCAACTAAGAAGGGATTTTGAAAAATTTTAACCCTAAAGAGGTGAAATAGGGGTTCAAAGTTTGTATGGAAAAAAATTTAAATCGGCACCGATTTTTATAAAATTTGAAATTTAGATTTTTAAAAGTATTTAATTGAACACGTGTTTCATCGTTTTCTAGAATTCTCCCCCTAAGGGTGCAAATAAGGGGTTGAAAGTTTGTATAGGTTTTTTTTAAATCGTCATCAATTTTTATAAAATTTGAAATTCAGACTCTTAAACGTATATAATTAGACACATGTTCATGGTTTTCTAGAATTCACCCCCTAAGGGTGCAAATAAGGGGTTGAAAGTTTGTATGGAAAAATCTTTAAATCGCCACCGATTTTTATAAAATTTGAAATTTAGACTCTTAAAAATATTTCATTGAACACATGTTTCATGGGTTATTAGAATTCACCCTTAAATACGCAAGCGAAGCTGCGTGCGTCCGCTAGTTATATAATAAAAGATATATTATTTGGGACTGTTAATATATGGATAGTTGTACTGTAAATATTATGCCAACTCATAGATGTGTAGAAGCGAAAATACGTTTCAGCAGAATATTTATCTTTCTTTCTTTTCTGCTAGTTTGTTCGCCAGAGTTTGGAGGTATATCTTTATTGAGTTTCATAGTAGTTTGAGTAAAAACAAATAAAAACCGATAAAGTCAAATAACCTGAAATAATGATAACAACTGAATAAAAGTGAAGTGAAAGGCCTACAACAACTTATAGGATACATTCCATCCTGCAGCATCCAATGCAGTTTTCATAAAACAATTAAATATATGCACAGTATTTCTTTTGAGGACAGTCGCGCCGCAGGGGCACAAGTATGTGGTTATGGGTTCGATCCCCACTTGAGAAAATGAAATATTTATTTATTTTTTTAATTCATAATTCGGCGGAAAATGGTGAACGGAGTGTGTACGCTAGATGTAGTGTAAACGCTAGATTCTCCTTTATTTATGAACCTAAATTAAATAAGCACCGAATGTTAAGGGAATTTTGCAAAAATAAAATAGTGAAAACTGAATTTTAATCTGTTAAGCCGTTTAAGATTAAGCTATACAAACGCACAGATGCCCCACGGATTTTCTAAAATTATATCATCTATATTCAGACAGTGATGTGTTTCAGCCTCTTTATAAGTGTAAAAAAGAACCATTAAGGCCAGTCATGGCACAGTGGCACAGCCGTGCAACTGCTAATGAGAAATAACATATCTGATATGTTCATTTTCTATCTCCGGTAACCAGGCAAAGCACGGTTGAGTTCTGGCCTTGCAGGCTTAATGAAGGCCAAACTGTTTGATGGACAACACACAGTCACACACAAGTCTATGTGACTCAGAATGATGAGAGAGGATTCCTCGATTTTTTTACAAGATGGGAAAAAAGGAAATAGTTTGTACCTTTTATATTTTTACGCAAAGTTATAGGCCGCCACTGGTGATTTCTGATATTTTAAAAGCAACATAATTCTAGAATGAATTTTACAAATTTAATTTGTTAGAATTAGCTGCCAATATAATTGGTCATATTGATAGTAGGTACAATCTTAATTTGAATATCTAATTTGCACACAAATTACTGCAAAGTTTTTCTAAATCTCAGATTGAAGGTTACTCATCATAAACTCTGTCATACAAAAAACAGGTTCAATAAAGATATCTTTATATTCATTAATTATTATTTATTCTATACTTCTATATTATAATGATTATTCTGAACATGCGATAATCAGGAACTATATATGTCCATATACGTATCTCACTGCTGAATATATCAAGTGTGATACACAACAAGTAGTTATTTTCATATTTATAAAGTGTACTTCCCTTTGACATACACTCCTGAAAATGGTACTAAATCCTCAGTATGCAAGTTCTACTCGCACTTGACCGATATTTTTATTTTCTTAATTCCAACAAATAGTTCCAGAGATGAACGCATTAAGCCAAACAAAGTCTTAAATTAGTCTTTAAATTTATAATATTAAATACCTATATAATAAAATAGTATAGATGAAGGTCATCTTACTTCAATTCCTCATTACACTACAAAACTGCCATAGTTTTTCTTATACTTTTTGCAACTATTACAAGCATAATTTGCAAGAACCGCATATATTTGGTATTCTACTTTATTTGTTCTTTAAAGTCCACGCAAAAAAAGTTGCAGGCGACGACTTTATATTTGAACAACTAAGTATTTGTCGACTCGAATGGGAACCGAACCCACAACCGCCGTGTTATAGTCACACTCTTGTGCCGCTGCGCCACAATTGTCTCAAGTTATAGAAGTAATACTTATAATATTAGTATAATAATTGCAGTGAACGTGGGTGCGGCAAGAACTACGTGAGTTCAATTAAATACAATAAAGTATAAACTGGTCTTTTCTCGTCTTTAGGTATCTAAGATTTGTATCCCAGATATAACAGAGTAGCATAAGAAAA